>CABFOV010009752.1:0-17274 GCA_902141375.1 Timema poppense
AACCCATTAAAAAGTTACGATTGTCTTCTCGTTGTACAGTTCAACGTTCATTAGGTTTTCTCCTACGGAAGTCAGAATGACCCGCTACTTTAATATTAAGTATTTTTTTTCTCTCTTTTTTTCAACCGCCAACAAATTGCCAATAGATTCCCGGGATGCGATATAATCTAACGCTACCCGCATCGGATGTCGCACTTTCTAACGCATAAATTTCCTCCTAAATTGGATTGCATACCCTTGAGATATCGGCGTTTGAATCCCTCTCAGGTGTACCGAGTGATTTATTTTCAAAAATAGTGTTTCCATTCCTCATTAATACAAATTTAGGTACATATCTTCTAAATTCTACCTTACTCAGCATTATCCCATTGGTGTAGATATGCGTCTAGCCAAAACGGGTGATAAAATAAGATTAGCAAAAAAATTAGTAAGAGATCGATCCATTTGTTAAAAAAACGCAATCCGACAATTTATATCAGTCGGAAGTGCGTTGGCCTATAGTTTTTTTTAGATCCGCGTCTTACTACCCGTTTGGGTTATACGCTTATATAATAATTACACTTATAGCTATAAGGATGAGGGAGATTATATTTTATAGGAAGTGTACTCGCATTTTCGTGGAAGGAATGGGGAAAACCCCTTTGAAAATTTCCCTCAGTACATATGACAAAGATTCGAACTTGTCTCTCCCAGTCGTCGGCAATCTAATCTACTACGAGCGTATCAAGGCAGGTACAGTAACCCCATGGCTTATTTGGAGCTGACTGACAGCTGACGGCTTTGAAAAGCTACCAGACCAAATTATGTATCCCTACGCCGAACCAAATGATCTGCAAAAACATGTGTATTAGCAGCTGTCCCTTCTTACAGTCAAAATGTAGGTATATTCCTGAATGTTGACTGTCAGAAGTCAGCTGTGAGCTGTCAGTCAGCACCAAAGAAGCCATGAGGCTACTCTAGTAGCTATAATTACTGATTCAAAAGTTGTTCGACTACCTCTATGGCTAAACTAATGACCATTAAATACCTTGTAGTTGAATACTTTCTCGCAGATGAATCGTCTGGGTGGTAGAGAGTTCTTAAGTTTGCCGTTGACATAATCAAACGGTTAAGAAAGTGCATGTCAAATACCCCTTGCGATGTCCTTCTACCCATCAGGTTTATCCGTTTATTTACACTACTAGGGGTGGGAACAAGATAGGTGTAATTGAGCGGAAGTATAGCCGAATTTGTGTGAAGTGATAATGGCAAACCATATAGTGGAGGAGAAAAAAAACAACAGCCCAACTTATTTATACGGGAATTGAAAACCAACTAACTTCTCGGTCATTGATAGACAATCACAGATTAGAATTGACGTTTAGTTCGCGTGTCCACTGACCCAGGTGAGAATTGTTCTTGACGCAGAGTGAGTGGTTGGATGTATATTGTATATGGTTAATGGTGCTAGTCTAGGTTAAGATGGCATGGAAGCACAAGTGAGTTTAGACCATATTTTTTCAGTTCTTTTAGTAAAAAAACGACACTTTTATATAAATAAAATATTGCTTTTGTAGATATATTTTATTGAATTTTCTAAATATAGCAATCTCAACAGTAAAACTGAGAGTATAGGCCTACAAAACAATAGTTTTAAAGGTTGTTTTCTATGGATGTTAAACGTGTTATCTTACTTTACTTGACGAAAACGAATTTAGAGTGTTCGGAAACAAGGTGCTTAGAAAGATATTTGATTCAAAAAGGAATGAGGCAACAGAGGATTGAAGGAGGTTACATAATTATGATTTACATACCCTGTACTTATCACAAGACATTGCTATGATATAAAGTCTAATATATTACGATGGGCAGGACATGCGGTGGGAATGTAGGCCTCTAGAACCTTGTTCAGAATATTGACTGGCGAACCCAATGGGAAGAGACCATTGGAAAGATCTAGGCACAGATGGAAGGATAACATTAGAATGGACCTGAAAGAGATGGGTTGCGGTGAGGTGGACTGGATAGAACTAGCTCAAGATAGAGATAAGATATAATGAGGTTGACTGGAGATAGCTAGCTTGGGGTAGGTGGCTTATTTCTTTAAGTGCGTCAATGTACTCTCAAGTTTCTAATGCCATAATGTAAGTAAGTCATCTCAAAAGTACTTGAATATTTGTCATCGGCATCACTGAGTTTTAACATAAACCTTTTTGTTTTTAAGCACCGCGTCTTACTAACCGTTCGGGTTATACGCTTAAGTGCTAATTACGGTTATGGGTTTGGCATTGGGAATGCTGAATTTAGAGGAAGTGAGCAGACATTTACGCGTAGGGAGAATGTAAAACCATTTAGGAAAAACCATCTCCAGTTCACCCGACTGAGAGTCGAACCTTGATCTCCCCATCTTTGGCAGTCTAGCATAACAAATATTTTATATAATCAAATACGTAGCTTACGCTATAATTAATGCTTTTTAGAAAGGATTACTACATCTATATATCATATTCTGAAAATTGGAAAATGACACCTGGCCACGGGAATCTATCCCAGGACCTTTGACTTAGTTCGCCAATGCTCTAACCACTGAGCTATCCTGGAATAGTCCCGTTCCCAGGGTCATTCTTCACTCATATTTTAAGGCAGAGTCTATGATGGACTTGCGGAAATCATTGGCTAAAAATGTGTTTTTGTAGCCGAGGATTTCTGCACGTCCATCATAGACTCTGTCTTAAAATATGAGTGAAGAATGACCCTGGGGACAGGACAATTCCAGGATAGCTCAGTGGTTAGAGCATTGGCGAACTAGGCCAAAGGTCCCGGGTTCGATTCCCGTGTCATTTTTCAATTTTCCGAATAAAACATTTCAAACCTATTAAAAAAGGGTCCAATATTATTCCATTAGGGCCATTAAAAATATTAAATAACTGTTAAGGTCACCATTTGTATAGTATTTATACTGAACGAAATAATATTTTATTTCAGTATAACTAATGAAATACTGACTACAACTTATTTTTACTTTAATCTCGCCTTAAATCAGGCCAAATAACAACTTGTCTAAAAATGCATTAAAATCTCGAAGTTAAATATCTGGGCTCCACACTTCTTATCCAATCAGTAGCCTTCTGTCCCCAAAATTGAACCAAAATGTATCAGTTTTATGCTCATCCAAGCACCTAAAGATGCCACCTTTCAAAAAATAAAAACGCGATCACCAACAACTCCTCTAAGAGCTCTCATGATTATAAATACCTTTCAATCTTTTTTTTTACAAAGACCCGTTCCCATTGTTTTTATTGACAAGTTAGAAGAGCATGATTTGAAATTAACTGCTGGAACAAAAAAAACACCACACCACAACAATTTCTTCTTTTTATTCAAACCCCTCCTGCTTAAGGTTGTCAAAGTAAAAACGACTGCTATTGAAACATATTTACCCACGGCGCACACAAGTGGAGTAACAATAGGGACACCTTCTTCCTTATTCTGCCTGAAGGTTTAGTAGTCTCAGATAATGGAAGGCTATTCTTTCTTTTTATCTTGGGTGCATGCCTTGATTTCCCTCCTCCTTCTCCTCCCCCATTCCTATTTATTGTCTTCTCACACCTCTCTCTCTCTCTTTCTATAGCTTTTTTTTCTGATGCCATTCTCGCTCTTCAATCTCGGTTAATATGGCGTGGCAGGTTTAGGATGAGAATGTAAAAAAAAAAAAACTTTAGAAAAAACGCTAACCACAGGCACGTACTAGGAGGCGCTAAAAGGGACAGGAAGACAAAATTTAAGCAGCTGACAAAACGAGGCTTGATCAGAGTTAGATTCCCTTCTTCCCTATCATATCCACACAAAACCATCCCTCTTACTAACAAAAATAAATCATAAGTCAATAATCTAGGCGAGCTTCTTGTGAGATTTCAGATATTTTAAAGTTATAATTCCTTGAGATTATAAATAATAATGGCGTGGCTGGGTTACGCCAATCTCTAGCCCTGTAGTGGAAAGATTAGCCAGTACTAATGTACTAATGTACCCGAATGTACCCGAATGTACCCGAATGTACTAATCATACATCCTTTCCGTGGAGAGACTTTCCATGTCCCGATGAGATGAGAGGATGATGATTTTTATTTATTTAATTTTATTTATTTTGCACCATGTCCCCACTACCCATTCGGGTTATACGCTTAAGTATTAATTACGCTAATGGATTAGAACTTGGTAAAGTTGAATTTAGAGGATGTGAGCCCTCATTTGCGTGGAGGGAGGGTGGAAAACCAGTTTGTAAAAATCCCTCCAAGCTCAGCCGACCAAGATTCGAACCTCGATATCCCCGTCCTCAACAGTATAGATCAATACGAAACTAGCGCGTTAGTTAACCACGCCATCGAGGTGGGTGGGATGGTGATATCGAATATGACGGGGTGGAGCCAGTTATGATCTTAAACCTAACTTGAGCCTGATTTACCAAACCTTGGTAACCATGGGAATGATTCTCCTTTCAAGAAAAATCCCCCGGTAGTAGCCATTAATCGAACCCGTGACCTCTAGATCCGCAGCCATGGAATCTGACCACTATGCCACGAGGGTGGGTAATAACGTTGATACATCCGAACGTGTTGGCACTTGGACTCATTTTTATAGGAAGAACTTTATCTGACAGATAGAAAATACACCAGATCAGTTTTCACGCATTCATACGTCAAGTTATGTAACCTGCAGTTGCCACTTTTGTAAATATTATCAATACCTATGAAATAATCCTAATATTCTAGTGACATTAAGCCTGCACGAACTTTCAAGATTTCGAATACCAATTCAAATCTTAGTATGATTCGGATCTGATTCGATATTTAATCTTATTATTATTTTTATTAGCACCGCGTCTTACTACCCGTTCGGGTTATACGCACTTACGCTAATGTGTAATAGTAGGGTGATTGTGAGATGAAATGGAGGACCTACAGTTTAACGTGGGATCCGAACCATGGTGGAGGCCTGGCATTATACACATTCACAAGATGTCTTGTCAGAGGTGAAGGAAGGTTTTGGTAATGAGATATATATATCTGTGCCAGGACCTAGTATTGAACCACGGACCCCAGCACAGAAGTCTGACGCCTTACCCCTAGACCACCAGGTCACCATTTTGAATCTTAATAAGAGAAAGGGTGACCTGGCGGTCTAGCGGTAAGGTGTCAGACTTCTGTGCTGGCGGCCGGGGCTCAATCCTCGGCACCGGCACAGATTTATCTGATTACCAAACCCTTCCTTCACCTCTGACAAGACATCTTGTGAATGTGGGGAATGCCAGGCCTCTACCGTGGTTCGGATCCCACGTTAAACTGTAGGTCCTCCATTTCATCTCACAATCACCCTACNACCTACCATTACACATTAGCGTAAGTGCGTATAACCCGAACGGGTAGTAAGACGCGGTGCTAATAATAATAATAATAATAATAATAATAATATGAGAAAGATTTATATTCGATTCTAGATTTTGAATCTAAGTAAATCCAAGATTCAGATTCGATGTGCTTGGCACAAAGCTCTAATTGATAATTAATTCATACTTGCTTAACAAATGAAAATAATCAGACCGGAAACCAGTCACGTGATAGAGTGACTAGAGAAAATAACTTGAACTCCAGGTTGTATAGGAATCACGTGGAAGACAATTGTTTGTAACAGTGGATACCTTGTATTTAAAACAAAGAGTAGCTAGTCTCACCTTTTTGTAATTATTAATCATTTTTTTATTTATTATCAAAAATAGGAGTGATGTATATTTGATCTTTCATCTTTTGAGATAGGTACTATTGATCATATATATTTTTTAAATAAATCAAAAATTTGTCCAAAATATTTGAAACCTTAGTTTCAAAATATTTTATTATTGAATTGTATTCAAAAATTTAACATATAAAATTAATCAACACAGATTCTATTTAAGACCTTATCATAACACGACTAAAATAAATTATTCGATTTGAATCTAAAGATATTTAATAAGATAAAATATTCGATCCAATAATTTTTTAAGCATAAGATTTGATTGGGAATCAATTTTATAAAATAAATTTAACAAGAGATTCGATTTGGATTCAATTTAATAATATAAACCTAGCCCTGGTTTTCTAGTGACGGGGAAGTAAGGGTTCGAAACCAGGTTTGGTGTATTGAGGTGGTTGCAGACGTTTAGGAATCCCATATTATGTATGAAGTTGTTTGATATTATTAATATTGTTTTCACCAAAATTTAGGCAAAAGTTCTGACCACTTAAAAAGTTTAGATATTAAGTCAAAATGTGTTTTTAAATGTATGATAACTTACAAAAAACAACAATAAATAATCTCAAATTATCTTAAAATTGTCTGTCGTGAACCGATCAAAACATGACTTAATTTGATAGAGGAATAAATGGTGGATCTTGGTTTCTAGTCTGTTGCTCAAGACGTTTTTTTGTAGGGTGTAGTTGAATTTAAAAAAAATTACAACACTTAGAATTTAAATTTAAACTTTTTAAATGGTCAGAAGCCTTCTGATAATTCTTTCTTACCTTTTATTGATAAGGATTTTTTTAAATATAGAAAAATTTCTTAAATAGTGCATGATTTTTTAAACGTCTGCAACGCATCTTAAAGCTTTACCGTGAAGCACACTTTAAAATCCTCCCACATTCCCTTCAAGCAAATACTGGAAATATTTCCTCTTAAAATATACTTTAATTACCCCACTACCCATTGAATGTTAATACGATATTAGCCCGGACATATAGTAAGGCGTGGTACACACACGGGGGAAAAAAAATAGTGTGGTGAATTGCACGTACTCTCTCCCACTTTTACCCTAAAATAAATATTTTCTAAAAACTCGTAAGACTTATTAATCAATATAATAGGTATATACATAGCTGTAGAAACACTACACCAAAGATCATAAAAGAAATAAATAGTACGGAACCCCGCATGGACTTTCTCGCTCTATTGTTCGAAAATGGAGATATTTACTCAAAAATCGTAATATATTATGTGAAACAAAATAATATACACTAGCAAACCCAAGCATAAATGGCACTATACTAAGTATACTTATGTACATATTTTTTTTAGTCACGGTTTTAAATTTTGTTTTTAAAGAATTGATGTACTCATTAGTAGGTTTGGACCGATAAAAAATACCAATGTTGGGTCAACAAAGGTCAACACTTCGTACTAAAATTTCAACTTCCTGTTAAAATTTTAGACATTTTATTAGGTGTTGTAAATATTCATGCCATCGCATTGCTATTAAATTATTCATTTATAAATTTTGAACAATAAAAAATGTAAATATTGACTATTGAGTATAAAATGGATGTAGATAATTGTTGTACAAACATTTCTCCTAAGAGGTTAAAGGAAAAACACAATACACTTTTAGAGACTTATATATAACTAGCTGACCCGGCAAACGTTGT
Source organism: Timema poppense (assembly GCA_902141375.1). NCBI lineage: Eukaryota > Metazoa > Arthropoda > Insecta > Phasmatodea > Timematidae > Timema > Timema poppense. Next base: position 7,440 of record CABFOV010009752.1, read on the forward strand.
TTTGCCATATAAATAATTTTTAAGTAATTTCTAGTGTAGACAAAAAATAGCCCTCTTATTGTAAGTGTGTAAGAATGTGGTATATGCGTGAAATAGGCATGGAGCGCTGTGAACGATGAGGGAATATAAAAATAACAAAAGGCAAACATTATTTTTAAGTTATTATAATTTATTCCTTAAAATTATATATCATTAATTAATCAATTACGACAGTAACACTAACAAACAATATCAATCTCTTAATGCCATAGCGTGAACAATATTTTTTGTTAGTCCATCTTTAGCTAACACAAACAAACTGGATGGTTTACCCACTCGAGAGCATGCCACGTATAATTGTCCGTGTGAAAAACATGGTGTTCTCAAATCTAAGCCACAAATAGACATCGTTTGACCTTGGGATTTGTTGATAGTCATTGCAAATGCCAATCTAATCGGAAACTGAATACGTTTGAATTGAATTGGCACATGACGATTGATCAGTTATCGACCGGGGATGAAAAATGATTAAATTACTAAAATGGCTATTAAAAAATAGGGGTTGGTGATAAAAGGGTAAAAATTTAGGGTTGTATGTATTTTTTAATGCGACATAATAAAAAAAATAAAGATATTAAAAAAATGTCTAAAAATTATAGAAAAATGTTAAGGGTGGACAACCCTTATCACTAAGGGGTATGAAAAATAGATGTTGGCCGATTCTCAGACCTACTCAATATGCTCACAAAATTTCATGAGAATCGGTCAAGCCGTTTCGGAGGAGTACGGGAACGAACATTGTGACACGAGAATTTTATATATAAGAAGATTACTCTATGGCATTATAGAATTATTGCGTTAAAACTTAAGAAGTATCTCTTTACAACTAAAGCTCACCAAATTGTATTAATATATTTGCCAATCTCTCAGAAACTGTTGGATTTATAAAAATATATTCCATATAAAAGTTTTGTATATCTAATGGTACTACAATTTTTCAATGATAACTTATTTAGTATATCAAATAGTTGGGGAGATACGGAAGTTTCTGCTTTTGTAAAGTACCCAAAAAGTCATTTTCTTTGTCAAATGAAAATATCCAGTTTATTTATAATCTTAATCAATACCTAGATACGAATTTTAATCAAAATCGTTAAAGTCGATTTTGAGAAAATATTTTTTTTCTCTTTTCACTCTTTCTTAAACTACTCTTAGTTTTAAGTTTAAACAGACACACAGACAAACGTCACTGCAAAGACCACTTTTTAGGATTTGGGGGGTCTTGAGACGTCGACATCCATCAAAATTTCAGGTTAGATTTTCTTTTGCGGTCGCAATACTTTTACCTTTTGTGTTCGAAAAGTTAAATATATATATATAGCTTGAAAGTTATTGGTTTTATAAAAATATGCTTCTTATAAAAATTTGTATTATAAAGAGACCTACATATGTTTAACGATAAGTAATTTCATATCTCAAATAGTTTAGTAGATATTATATATAAAAAAAAAGATAATTTACGCATCAGACCGGAGCCATTAAAGTAATTTTGCCGAAATATTGAGGGAAGCCATTTAGTTTGGAATAATTATAAATGTTTGGAAATACAATTTAATCAAAATCGTTAAATCCTATTTTGAGAAAATGGACTTTTTCTCTTTTTGCCCTCCAGTAAACTACCCTTGATTTTAGGGTTAGATATCCAATTCCAAAAACTCCTCGGGGCAACCCTATGAAAACTCTAGGTACCAAGTTTTAGACAGGTCGGTAAAATAGTTTAGTTTCTAGTCTGAGGTACAGACAGACGGGAAGTCAAAAACCACTTTTTTGGATTCGGTGGGTCATGAAACGTCAAAAATTCATCAAAATCTTGAGTTCGATTTTTTATTTGACGATCACAATGCTTTCTCTGCCTGTAAGATAGCGATAAAGTAAAAGTATATACTGATACTTAATCTACGGCATTAGGAACTATGAACGCTGTTACAAAAAAAGTGGGAAAAGAGAAACAGCTTTGTACACCACAGATCATAAAAAAAATCAAATTTATTCTCATAGATCTGAATTAAAAAAATATATAGGGTGACTTGGTGGTCTAGGGGTAAGGTGTCAGACTTCTATGCTGGCGGCCGGGGTTCGATCCCCGGTCCAGGCATAAATTTATCTGATTACCAAACCCTTCCTTCACCTCTGACAAGACATGTGGGGAATGCCAGGCCTCCACCGCGGTTCGGATTCCACGTTAAACTGTAGGTCCTCCATTTTATCTCACAATCACCCTACCATTACACATTAGCGTAAGTGCGTATAACCCGAACGGGTAATAAGACGCAGTGCTAATAATAATAATAATAATAAAAGTATATTTATTTATAGCTCAGAAATGATTGATTTTATAAAATTATATGCGTATAACCCAACGGGTAGTAAGACGCGGTGCTAATAATAATTATAATATAAAATTATATTTCAATTGAAAGATTTTTAACTTTAATAGCACTACAAACTTACAACGAAGAATTATTTCTTATCTAAAATAGATCAGGGGTAATTTTGAAAATTAGAAATCTTTCCCCACTCAAAGTAGATCTACTATCAAATTCATTTTAATGAAAAAATGAGAGTTGTCATTTTGTTTATTACGATAAAAAGTGTCTAGATACAAGATATTTTTGAGATCACTAAAGAGAATTTCGAGAAAATTATTTTTATTCTCTTTTTTCCCTTCAACACACTACCCTCATATATAGGGTTGGATATCTAATTCGAAGAATTCCTCGTGAGAGCCTTATGAAAGCTCCAGAAACCAAGCCTTAGCCCAATCGGTAAAATAGTTTCGGCTCTAACCGGAGATACAGACAGACGGACAGACAGACAGACAGACGGCATTGCGATAAAAACCTTTTATGTTTCAAGGGGTCATGAAACGTTGATATTTGTCAAAAATCTCGAGTTTGATTTGTTTGACGATCACAATACTGTCGAACGAAAGTAAACACTCAATCGATCGATAGACAAAGACATGTTTATATGAGAACCGACTATACACTTGAGATGTTCTTATTTTATGATGGAGTGTGAATTCCAGTGAGTCGTCTTGGTCGAGTATGATTAAACCTGCAAACTCTATTAATCTCCTTCTTCAGTTCGTGAGCAAAATGGATGGATCATGTCCATCCGAAGAGAGAAAAGTTATTTGGGGAACACAATGGATCGACTCTTCTAAGACAGATTATTGGGGCAGACCTCGTGACTATACACTTCAACAAGACAAATTTGGATGGCGATGATGATGATGATGATGATGGCTCAGGTAAATAATGAAGTTTTTTTTGTCTGATGATTAGAGTGTAACGTATATTTTTATTATGTCTCCCCTCCCCCCCCCCTCAACTTATCCTAATACTCGTCCGTCTGATAAGAGCTATATTTGTTTCTTTTTAGCACTGCGTCTTACTACCCGTTTTTGGATATGCACATATGTACTAATTAAGTTAATGCGTTAAGGATCAAGAAGGTTAAGTTTAGAGAAAGTGTACTCGCATCTGCGTGGAGGGAGAGCGGATATCAATTTAGGGGGAAAAAACACCCTTGGTTCACCCGACCGGGATTTGTAACCTCTATTCCTATGTCATCAACAGTATAGTCTATTGCGAGAGTAACGTCTTAAATTATTTGACTAGTGAAGTGGCTGATATTATCTATATTCACAATAATGGAGCAGGATGAGGAAGGTGCAGTACAACTTTTAAGGAAGTATACCAGCAATTGCAATTTAATTTCTTCTTCACCGCGTTTCAGTACCCGTTCGTTGCACTGCTGTAATCGGGATGGGTAAAGAAGAATTTGAAAGAAAATTTACACTAATTTTTATGGAAGGAAATTGTAAAACTATTTAATGAAAATCAGCTCCAGTACAACCGATAGGGATTCAAACCTCATACCTCACCACTAACGTTGACCTTGAAATAATCTCTAAAGCCTTTTACAAATCAAAAATAGCTTCTGCTGTTCTCTTTTCCCTCTCGAAAACAAAATAAGCTTTTTAGGAACATTTTTTTTTTTCTAAAAGGTTTGTTTTTAGAATATTTTTGTGTCACAACTTAAATGCCTCCACCTGGTAGACTTAATTGTAGAACATTGCTTTCTTCCGTATTATTATTATTATTATTAACACCGCGTCTTACTACCCGTTCGGGTTATACGCACTTACGCTAATGTGTAATGGTAGGGTGATTGTGAGATGAAATGGAGGACCTACAGTTTAACGTGGAATCCGAACCACGGTGGAGGCCTGGCATTCCTCACATTAACAAGATGTCTTGTCAGAGGTGAAGGAAGGGTTTGGTAATCAGATAAATATTTGCCGGGACCGAGGATTGAACCCCGGCCGCCAGCATAGAAGTCTGACACCATACCCCTAGACCGCAAGGTCAACTAGCTTCTTCCGTATTACATCGGAAGTAAAACGTTTTTCAAACAATATTGTATTGATATAAAAACCTAGTTTACTTCGATACTAACTTATTAACATATTTCAGCACTACTTTTTATTTACGATTCCCAAGACTCGACTACTTAGTATCATTACCCCATTTGAATTACCAAGAAGGCTTTTCAAATGCACCTTACTTCTTTGCTCTCTTTACGTTTATTGTGTTAACACTATTTAGATTTTAAAAACTAACTTCTTAAAAGGGTGCTTGGGGTGGGGGGAAAGGGGGGCAAAGGGGGAGGGAGGAGGACAAGAGAAAAGAACGTGGCCTCCCATCAATTTGCTTTCCTTTTCTTAACGAATTTCCCTGTATGGGGTCATCATTTTACATTATTCCATGGGTGTACATTGTAACTACACATCATCTTCTCCACTGTTTGTTTCGTTTTTGTTTTTCCAATACGTTAGGGTACATCCTTTTTGTTCCTTCTCTCCCCTCCCCCCATCACCCCCCATCCCCTTTTCATTGTGAAACGAAGTAGCCTCCGCCACTGACAACCGAAACAATGCTCATTATTGTTGGCGTGTTACAACGTTAACTAGACAGGGCCTACGAATACTCTTGTCTATCAAGGCCCAGAAAATTACATTGTCTCATTCTTCATCGTTCCATCTACCTTTCCTCTATCCCTCGCTTCCACACATCCCCCACTGAGGGGCTAGAGGGGGGGGGAGATATTCCGTACTTAGTATCGGGTGGTGGTGGATTGGGAACTTTGTATGTAATAGATTGTTGGATTGGGCACCGGCGATTCAACTAGAAAGAGTTGTATATAGGTGCATTGGGCACCGCTGATTCAACTGTAAATATTTGTAAAGTGATGGATTGGGCACCGGCGATTCAACTAGAAAGAGTTGTAAATAGGTGCATTGGGCACCACTGATTCAACTGTAAATATTTGTAAAGTGGTGGATTGGGCACCACTGATTCAACTAGAAATATTTTTAAAGTGGTGGATTGGGCACCGGCGATTTAACTAAAGAGAGTTGTAAATAGGTACATTGGGCACCGCTGATTCAACTGTAAATATTTGTAAAGTGGTGGATTGGGCACCGCTGATTCAACTAGAAATATTTGTCAAGTGGTGGATTGGGTACCGGCGATTCAACTGGAAATATTTGCAAAGTGGTGGATTGGGCACCGGTGATTCAACTAAAGAGAGTTGTAAATAGGTACATAGGGCACCGCTGATTCAACTGTAAATATTTGCAAAGTGGTGAATTGGGCACCGGCGATTCAACTAAAGAGAGTTGTAAATAGGTACATAGGGCACCGCTGATTCAACTGTAAATATTTGTAAGGTGGTGGATTGGGCACCGCTGATTCCCTAGAAATATTTGTCAAGTGGTGGATTGGGCACCGCTGATTCACTAGAAATATTTGTAAAGTGATGTATCGGGCACCACTGATTCAACTGTAAATATTTGTAAAGTGGTGGATTGGGCACCGCTGATTCACTAGAAATATTTGTAAAGTGATGTATCGGGCACCGCTGATTCAACTGTAAATATTTGTAAAGTGGTGTATCGGGCACCTCATCATTTAATATAGTTAGAAATGAATACAATCGATCACCAGAAGACTAAAATTCAGCTGAACGTTCATATTCCATGCATATTTTTCTAAGTTTCATTTCATTTATTTTTCTCTCATTGATGGGCATGAAATATAAAAGGTCAGTTCATTTACTGTTGTCTACTGCTGAGGAGTGATGGGGGAGACAGGGTCCATGTTTCAAATACAGGCCTTGTTTACTTAGCGTGATTTTGCCTGAATATATTCCCTGCTTTACCTCCAAGCAAATGTACCCAAATTAAGTTTATATTTTACTCTCATCATACTTAGACCCCCAGCGTAATATTCATCATTATATACATAAGTAAAAGTGATACAGAATCCAGATAAACTTACATCCGGAAAACTATGCCAATACCATAAAATTGGGTTCAAAGTTTTAGCGTACAGCACCGGAAGAGCAAAACAGTTCATAGTTAATCAATGTGTGTATGTTGAGTTAAAAAATTAGTTTTCCAAACAAATAAAAGGCAACACACAACTTGCAGGCTAATATAACCTAGCTTGACCCACTAAAGTAGTACGTTAGATAGCATCAAATATGAGTAGTGTATTATTTATATATATATGAGATATTTTAACACCACATTTATGAAATTAATCCTTATATCAACACACTACTTATGAAATAACTTAAGGTGAATGACCCTTTTTCTTTGGAGTGTAAATGCAGATCCATGGGAACAAATGGTTAGTTTCAAGAATCTGTATTGTTTTTTAACTTTATTTTCGGAAACGGTTTTTTCAAGAATAGAAGCATGTTAATTAAGTTATACTTTTTATATACACACTTCCTCAATCATTTTAACAGTGATCAAATATCGATAAAAATGATATTTTTCAATGGAAAACCGCCGGCTTCATAACAAAAAATAAGAAAATATAACGATTAATAAACATTAATACTTTATCTTAGAAGAGGTGTTGAAAATATTAACATATACATTTCACTCATTCTCGAGAAAACTGACATTTACAAACGTATGATTTTTCCGCAAGACCTGTCAATCATCTACGTTTTCCGTGATCTATCTGTTCTTGTTGTCGCGGAAGGATACTTTGGTCGGTTTTGAAGCCACGTCACGCCATTCCCCCTCCCGCTTACCATCCCACAAAATAGGTTTTAGGCTATCACTCGACAGGGCCAAGGGCCTTAAATCTAGAACATACACAGCACCCTTGGCCGTTAATTCATCAATGTGAAAGGAGAGACCCACACATTACCAAAGTTACTTTTTCCGACCATACCGGGACTTGAAGCTGGTTACATCGGCTCAGTAGGCAGACACGCCACAGACTGAGCTGAGGTGTCGAGCAATTGTATTATACATATGGACTCTTATTCATGACATTAGTAAATTACATAAACAAAGAAACAAGCCTTTCAACAAAATGTTTACACATTTAAAAGTTCTGTAGAAAAAAAATCATATGTCTTTTTTTTATTTCGTGATTATAAATAATTAACGAGATTTTGACTTATTTCTCCTCACAATTAATTTGATCTTTTTTAGATACTGAAAACCATTCAAAAGTGTAAAACTCCATTATTTTTCTGGGCGATTTAAAGTGAGCAGAGGAACGTAAAAAAAAAGATAAAAAGTGAGAGCAGTGTTAAAAAGTATAGATTAGCTCGGATTTTAAAGGTGGCGAGTGGTCCATTTTAAAGAGAAAGAAGAAGGGGTGTTAAAAGGGGGCTATAGAAGAGTAGGGTGGGCGGGTAAGGGGGGTCCCTTCACACTTTTCAAACACAAGATCACTACCAATGAACACAGGCTCTTCTAGTTCATCATTAACAACAAAAAGTTGGTGATCACCTTTCACTATCTTGTCCATTCTTCATTTATAATCGGGTTCCTCTTAGGTGTTACCCCCTCCGGCCATTTATTAACCACTTGGGTGCAAAAATGTAATTAAGCTTGAATAAAATTCTAGTATGAGAAAAACTAAACAAATTACATACACATTTTTCTACGACCAATATTGATAATATGTTTTTCTCTTAATAGTATTATTTAATAGCTACTGATATTTTAAACAAAACACGACAACTGCAGATCACAGAGCTTTACGTATGAATACAATACAGGGAAACTAGTTTAATTTTAGGCACTACGTCTTACTACTAATTCGGGTTATATGCTAATGTACTAATTGCACTAATGAGTTAGCGACAAGGGAGGTTGAACTTATATAAAGTGTACTCACATTTGCGTGGAGAGAGAGTAGGAAATAGTTTATTAAAAACCTCAGAACACCCAACAGGGATCAAACCATGAACTCCTCATCATTGCCAGTCTACATAATCTATTGCGAGAGTGACGCTTTAATCCATTGGTCAACGAAGAGGGTTTCAGTTATTTTTATATTGTCAAGTCAAACTTGGTGGTTTCGGGATAAAGTTCTCGCCTCGTGACCCGATGTGCATAGGTTAAAACCCAGCTGAGGTGTACGGATTTTTCTTGAGCGATAAAAATCCGTAGCACAACTTCCTTCGGAGGCTACGTAAAGCCGTCTAACCCATGTCTATTGGGACCTGTAAAGAACCATGGAAGGTATGTGAAAATAGCTTACACGGCAAAAATTGGCAGGCCCTTTCGTTCTCGCTAATAGAAATAATTCTCTTGTGCTGATATAATCAGTCGATTCAGAAAGGGTTCGTTAAATTCCTCAATTAAATAAATAAAGTTACATTCTAGCTACCCGACTCGGTGGCGTAGTTGGCTAACCCACTAGTCGTGTTGAGCTTGACTGCTGAGGACGGGGAGATCGAGGTTTGAATCTCGGTCGGGTGAACTGGGAGGGGTTTTTCCTAAATGGTTTTCCACTCTCCCTCCTCACAAATGCTGGTTCACTTCCTATAATTCAACCTTCTATATCCCTAAACCATTAGAGAAATTAGTACTTAAAGTGTATAACCCAAACGGTTAGTAAGACGTGGTGCTAAATAATAATAATAATAATACATAATAGCTAAATGGGATAGTACAGTTTGAAATTTAATGTGAAGGTTATTTTTAAAAGTAAATATTTTATGTGATCAAAATATTGAAATATTTTACAATTTTATGTTGTTAATATTTTACAGTTATTGACCATATATATGAAAAATGACAGATGCATATCACATTATATAGGTATGAAAACTTTGATGTAGATCTAATAGTTTTTATAGCTGTCCACTTCTACGAAAATTTTGACGGTATACTTTTTTTTTTAAAGATTTATTTGCGCCGCAGGGAGTAGAATCAAATTTTAATAGTTAATATTTATTTTACCAGTTCAGTCTTCTCTTATAGTTATCAAACTAACTTTTTATAGTCACAATTCTTTTTACTTTGAAGTATGTAAGGGAACGTAAATACTTGACATGTTTAGATTTTGGTTTATGATAGGTTACATCTATTTGATTTGGATAGGTTACGATTTTTTCTTTAAATTTTTATTGTTTAATAATAGTTTCGTTTATAGTTCAATATAAATCCCCACATACTAGTATTTAAATTTTAAAGTTAACGTTAATGCAAACATATTTTTAGTTCTAACTTCTAATGTAGCATGTCGCTCAAGTAAAATGACATCTACAAACCGTAATCTGCTCAAAATACTAAACTGAAATAAAGGAATCCAAAGAGTAGAATTAAAACGGATATATTATGCAAAAATATCACATGTATTTTACTTAATTTAAGTGTATGTTCCCGGATTCAAACACCATGCTTCTACAAACTATTCTTCAAGTATGGTGGAAGCGAAGGCGTGGCAGTTTTAACAGACGTCTGAAC
>CABFOV010009753.1:0-18351 GCA_902141375.1 Timema poppense
GTGCTGAAACCTTTGGTGGAACTAATTTACTGCTTAAGACAAGGACTGACTATTGAAAATATTTCATAAAAGTTGTCAAAACTGTTTAAATTCATTCAAAGGGCGGAAAAACCGCTATACAATTCTAACAGGCATATATATATTACCCACAATTAAAATGGTCTTGTAACTTCAGTAAATTTTTTTAAAAACCTACCATTTCCAAATGAGGTTGTGCCATAGAGACCAATCTCTGTATACCAAGAATGCGAGTTAGGCCTTTCTACTTTACTAGGACCTCTTTTCAACATTTCTGAAACAGAACCCTTTCATTAGAAACATTCATATAAACCCATTCACTTTGAGAATGATTTATTTACTTGTACTTTTTTTACTTCCTTGAAAAAAATTTTCTTTTATATAGAATTACCACATAATGAATAATGTGTTAATTTTTCAGTCTTCTCTCACAATTATGATGTGTATTCACAGATGCTACATTATCATTAGGATAGGACCTTTGAATCCTTAAGGAAATTCAGGATTCAAGCATCAAATCACCGGAAAAAAAATATTTGTTTTACAATTTTTCATGTGAAATTTGTTTTAGAGTTTAATACTGCTTATTGGGGTTTCAGAACCAATTATAATGATAGGCTGAACTTAATAACCAGGCTCCAGACCAATAATTTAACCTATTTCTATTTTCTATTATTCTATTATCTAGAGTTCTGCGAGTACTCTTTATTTTGAGCAGAGCCTGTCATTTAAGCTCAAGATTGAGAGCAGAAATTTTGTAGGCTCATAATTTTCAAGCTTCCACTTGTACATACAAATCAATTTTTAAAAACACATAAGCATAGGCTATTTAATTTAGATGATATCAGCAGTTCCACTTATAAATCATTCGATAACCTAAAAAATTGTTAAAATTAATATCAAATTTCACATTAATAATGCAATAGATCTATAAAACTACTTTCAAATGGTAAATATATTCAATGTTGCCGTTCATTATGAATTATCCTCGATTGAAGTTGCTCTGCCACAACAAGGCAATGAAAATAAAAATAGATAAATATATAGATCACAAAATAACTGAAAAATTGTTGTTTTTTTTACTATTTTTATCTGGTCACTTTATAACATAAAAGTTTCAGTTGATTTAAAAATTTAACATCTAGAATTCATTGTATTGAATGTTTTCGAACTTAAGATATTTCAAACATTAATATGTTTAACTACAAAACTAACACTAGTTTATATATATTTAGTTAAAGAATTATGTTGGTTAGCCTGTCTAAAATCAGTGTTGATCAACATTGTAATAAATATTTAACAAGACTTACCATATTTAAATTTAAAAAAAGCATTTTCTATTTCATATTGTTTGCTAGAAATATTATTTTAACAATCATATTTTTCATTTTAAAGTATTAACATAAATTTTATAAGAATTAAAAAGTGAAATGAAATAGATCTAGCAATAAGATATTTTTAGTGAGAGCCCATACAATGCGCATGTACAACTGCGCATAGAGGAATGTAAAGGGAACAGAAGAAGTGATCAAGCGTGATTATTAAATGTTTAGCTACAAAACTAACACTAGTTTATTTATATTTAGTTAAATAATTATGTTAGTTAGCCTGTCTAAAATCAGTGTTGATCAACATTGTAATACATATTTAACAAAACTTACCACATTTAAATTTAAAAAAAGCATTTTCTATTTCATATTGTTTACTAGAAATATTATTTTAACCATCATATTTTTCATTTTAAAGTATTAACACAACTTTTATAAGAATTAAAAAGTGAAATGAAATAGATCTAGCAATAAGATATTTTTAGTGAGAGCCTATACAATGTGCATGTACAACTGTGCATGGAGAAATGTAAATGGAACAGAAGAAGTGATCAAGCGTGATTATTACACTTGTTTACATACAATACTGTTTCCAGCCTATGGCCTGAGTCAGTTTTTTCTTAAAGTCGTATATTTTTCCACTACCAGCTGGCTAGCTAGTCTGCCTGTTGTTGCTTCATAATATTCCTAATAATTTAACTTAAGGCTAGGACAGGCACAGCATCCAGGACCCTGGCCGTTAATTTATCAATGTGAAAGGGTAAACCCGTATTTTAATCAATTATAAATTTTCAGCCATGCCGGGAATCAAACCCGGTACCCTTTTCTCAGTAGGCAGACAAGCTTCCGACTGAGCTAATGTGTTAGACCATGGTTATTACACTAAGGACCAATAAACTAAATATGAAAAGTTTCAAAATCCCAAACTGTTGGTGATTCTTATATTTTCTTATAGGGTAAATCAAGTTATGGAGGATTATTTTGGGTAAATATTAGCTCATTAAAACGTAAATATTATCAACTTTTCTTACAATTGTTATCTTAATTTGAGTGGTGAAATAATTTAATAATATTTTTAATATTTTTTTATCTGTGCGATGTTCTTATTTTAAAATCATGTTTTTAAGGTGTTATTTCTAATTTAAAAACCAATATTCGTGTGTTTTTTTTAAACTTGTTTTTGAAAAGTCTTTAATATTCATCAAAATGAGTGTAGTTCTTATTTCAATAATATAAGTGGTTTTCATGAATTTTAAAATTTTCAGATTTTAAAAACGTGATATTTACATTTTATATTTGTTTTGACTGGCGACATTTTAAATATACTATTTTACTTTTAAAATAAACAAGTTATGAATATAATCAAACTTGGATTCTTTTTTAAATGCTCTTCTTGAGTTTGACTTGAATGAAAAAAACACGAGCTCGCAGACCCCTAATATTATCTTTATATTTACTCTTGTATTCATCATTTTTTCTAAGATTCTGATTAAAAGGTAGAATGGAGACTTTATTTAATAAAATATGACCCAAATGTAGTTGTCATGAACCCAGAAAATGATAAAACTTACCCCCATTACTATGACCTTTGGTGGTCTGATCAAACAAGCCACACTCTGCATACCAGGAACTGTTTCCAGACTTTCTTCCATTACGAGGAACTCGTTTAGGCAATTCTGGCGCTGAAATATACAAATATAATATCCGTTTAACCAAATATTACATATATGATTAAGACTCAGTCACATGGAGTTAGTTTATTAGCAGCTAGTAACATCAATTAACTAGAATTGTGTGAACCCTCAACTAGCGGGTGTTTTACTAGCCGTTAGTGAAGTTCAAATGTTTAACTTTACAAGTGGTATATTCTGAGAAAACTAATAGGTATGTTGTACTCTAAAAGATGCTGGTGGGCCTTAACAACCGTTGGCCAATGTCAAGGTATTCTTTTACGAGAAATTTTCGAACATGACCGCCTTAGTCTAAAACAGTCATTCTCAACCATTTATGATTTCCCCATACTGGCATGCTATCTATGCCCTGCACCAATCTTTTCCCTTTTTCAACTTATCCATGTCTTTGTTTAAATATCTTCTTTTACAGAGTACTACATATTCTGACTTCACAAAAGTACATTTGAACTATGCACAAAACACCAAAATGTGAAACTACTGATGATTATCACTCAGATTTCAGATTGTAATGGAATATCAAATTACTGCCAACTACAGTTAAAGTAAACCTTGTTCATTCCTCCTACCCCCACCCTCACTCCAGCTTGTAAGAACTAAAGTTAATTGTTCAATGTTTGTAGGCGAAGGGAAATGGGAGGTGTTGCAACCCATATAGATATGAGACAAGGTCATTAAAACTTCTCTAGCTTGACCTACTGTAGGTAGAACCTTTTGGAAGAATTACTTAAAACACGATATTTATGGTAGATGAACAAATATTAGTTTTCAAATTAATAATTAATAGATATATGATATATTTATTCACAATTTAAACATTAATATTTACACAGTTTGAACAGACCAAATTGAATTTTAAAAAACTCGTCTATATAATCATGGGTATGAGGTAGCAGGACTAGCATACCTATAGAATACACCACTGAACTTTACTAACCACTAGTTGAAGGTACAAGAACACATGACTCAAAATGCAACTAGAGTTCAAATATACCCATGTAAACTGCACGAAATAACTTTAGTGCTAGTAGTAGAAAATCAACACAAGTGTCTCTCAACATCACATTTTACACCAACAGACAACATTTGAACACAGACAACATTTGAACACAAAAAACCAACCAGAAAATAATGTACTTGTCGCTAGTTTAACAATCCTCATGCGACAGGTCTACTGGCCTCTTAGGTCTTGCTAGTAAAAGCAGTTTTAACTAGTGGCCAGTAAATTAGATTAGTTTTACAAAGGCATGAACATTAAATCAACTAAAAAGAAGACTAAATTGAGAGGTAGGTTCAAAGAAAGCTGCAAGATTATAAACTAATTTGCTAAATCTGTATGCTCATCTGTCTGACACAGCACCCTCCCCTCTTATGAAGTAGACCAGCTCCCAAACACCAATTTCTTATCGGAGAAGGCCTTTGTTAGTCACTAACCTTGAGATGGGGGCAGGGGTGGGGGAGAGTGAGGTCTCTCCAGCGGTGGTCTCCTCTTCCCGACAGCTCGGTCATCCAGACGACACTCATACACTAGCGTGTTGGTACTGCCGCAGCTGGACCGACTCGAGGGGACGTCACTGCCCTCAGAGTATACAGTGTTGCCACCCCTGTAGTGACAAGAATATTTGTGAAATATATAACATACAAGTTGGTGCAAAAATACACTCGGATAGTGACTCAAAGGGTTTGGGTGATGGGTAAACTGTGTGTGTGGTCTTGATTCTGACCCAGAAATTGGAACTAAAAAGCAGTTTTAACTAGTGGCCAGTAAATTAGATTAGTTTTACAAAGGCATGAACATTAAATCAACTAAAAGAAGACTAAACTAATAGGTAGGTTCAAAGAAAGCTGCAAGATTATAAAGTAATTTGCTAAATCTGTATGCTCATCTGTCTGACACGGCTCCCTCCCCTCTTATGAAGTAGACCAGCTCCCAAACACCAATTTCTTATCGGAGAAGGCCTTTGTTAATCACTAACCTTGAGATGGTGGCAGGGGCGGGGGAGAGTGAGGTCTCTCCAGCGGTGGTCTCCTCTTCCCGACAGCTCGGTCATCCAGACGACACTCATACACTAGTGTGTTAGTACTGCCGCAGCTGGACCGACTCGAGGGGATGTCACTGCCCTCAGAGTATACAGTGTTGCCACCCCTGTAGTGACAAGGATATTTGTAAAATATATAACATACAGGTTGGTGCAAAAATACACTCGGATAGTGACTAAAAGGGTTTGGGTGATGGGTAAACTGTGTGTGTGGTCTTGATTCTGACCCAGAAATTGGAACTTGATCGATTTTAGTGGTGGATGGGTCTTCGGGAATATAACTTTTCATTTTCTCTTCCATACAAAAATCATAGTTTTTATAAAACTTCATCATATTCCACCTCATCATTTGAATTAAATAGTGGTAGTCAATAATGGCACTATACTCTGTGACAACTTTTTAAGGAACTCGAGTTCTTATGGAGAGCTGTATATAAAAAGATAAAATACATTTAATGTAAAGTTAAACGAATGGGAAAGGATTAAAACTGTTAATGTTTATATTGTGGTTAAAATTTAACAATCACAATCGAGAATCAAAATTGTAATATCTCTTAGTTTTAAAGAGTAATGACCTGTTGGGCCCTGAATCCATATCGTCTGCCGAGCTGAGGTAGAACATGGCAGTCCCCTTCCTGTTACCTGCTCCGGGCAATGCCGAGGGATGCTGACTCACTGACGACAAACTGCGCTTGAACCTTCGCAAAGACCAGTATTTGCGCCGTGATAAACTCCCAGAAGACACAGCCTTCTCCATGGGAGCCGGATGAGAGGATGACGCAGGAGGGACAGGGGGCAGAGTGGACGGAGGGGTGATGGACCGGGTGGGAGGCAAGATTGGGGGCGAGGAGGACGGAGGGGTGATGGACCGAGCGGGAGGTAAGGCTGGGGGCAAGGTGGACGGAGAAGTGAGAGGTAAGGCAGGAGGCAATGTCGGCGACTGTGCCACTAAAACACAAGACAACGGAAGAACTTTTAATTTGGTGGTGACAGTGCAAGAACAATAAAGTGTTTTCGTTATTACCTTTATGTATCTTTTGAAAAACTTCTGACTAGGGGTGAGTCACTCAAATTCACAAATTACTCGAATCTTTGAGGAAATTTGGTAAACTATCAAATTCAAGATAAAAAAAATCTTTAAACTTTTATTTGGAATTTGTTTTAGTGTTCTTATATTATTTATCGATGGATCATCCCAAATATGAATATAATAAAAACTTAACAATAAAACCCCAGACAGTTGGTTTAACACATAACTGAACATATGAATGTTGTAATGAAAACTTTATAACAATATATTATTCAATTCTATTTCTATTTCCTCATATAGGCGATTCATTATTTATTCCAAGATTCAGATTTGTAAAATAATGCAGTTGAACCAAATCTACCGATAATTACAGATTATTAAAGAAAATGCCACCTTGAGATAATGAAAAACTGTCACCCAACTAGATGATGTATGTTTAAAACAATTTCAACATTCTTTAAATGTTAGTATGACTTATAGCAATTAATTGGAGGATGAGAAAAGAAATGGAAAATGAACATAGCTCTGAGAACCATACTATTTTGTGACCAAGTTAAATAATTGCCTGTTTAAAATATGAGCCTACCTGACAATGTGCCAAGGTCGGTACTGTTGCGTTTTGTTCGCATTTTACTAAGGCTCTTGCGGAACTTGAGCATTTTCTTCCCTGCTGCTTCTGCAATCTTTGTTATGCCATAAATGTTCTGGCCAGCAGGTAGATTGGGAAGTCTTTCATTGGTTATAGCATATCCATCCTGAAAACATGCCGGTTTAAATTCAATTACATGTTCAAACAAACAAATCTTTTTTAAATATCATCCTCACGGATTGATTGGGAAAATATGTCAAAATTACTCTGACATGAATTTTAAAATCTGATTGTCTTGCTTTACACAGCGACTGCTCTATTGACTGAGCTATCAAGGATTTCCTCCTTGTTAGTGTGTCATCCAACTATATAAACATCCGCTTTGGTGGTCAAATGCTTTAAGGTGCCACTCTCACACTAAACTAGACTGCCAATGACAAGGAGATTGGGGTTCAAATTCCGGCCAGGCGTACTGAGGTTGGTTTTCCCCAAAAGGTTTCTCAATCTTACTATGCACAAATGAGGGTGATTTCCGCCGCCACCACCACCACCACCACTAATAATAATAATAATAATACTTAGCACCGCGTCTTACTACCTGTTCAGGGTATATGCTTATGCACTATTTACCCTAATGGGTTAAGAATGGAGAAGATTGAATATAGAGGAAGGGAACCCGCATTTGCGTGGAGGGAGACTGGATTTTTTTTTAGGAAAAACCAACCCCATTTCAGCAGAGCAAGATTTGAACCTTGATCTCCCTATCCTCGGAAGTAAAGCTCAACATGAATCTAGCTTGTTAGTTAACTACACCACTGAGGCGGGTCTCATTTCCACACTAATAGTGTAATTATTATGTATACATTTAACCTGAATGGGCAGTTATAAAAAACTTTATAGACCTACAAGTGTACAGATGTAGCTAAGTAGTAGTACCACCAACACTTGATATTAGAGCCAAGTGCATTTCAGCAAACTTTAAACTACAGAGTTTTCTATATTAGACCAATAGAAATATTACATTTTAAAAACAAACATGTCTTTTTGGATGACATTCTGATGGACTATAGCAGAGGTGGCCAAACAGTTGATCTCGATCTACCGGTCGAATGTGGCTGCTTGGTTGGTCAATCGCCTTGGTGCTCGATTAAAAGAGATTGAAAGAAATAAAATGGAGGATTTGCGAATTTTACTCAACTGAAGATTATAAAATCTATATATTGAAGCTGTCTGACTGATGCCTTTGTTTGTGTTGGAGTAAGACGTACTAACTCTCGTTCAACAAAATATCCTAAGATAATGCAGTGTCATGCATCAACTTTAAATTCAAATGTTTGACGAGAAAATACTTTTTTCAGGTAAACTATATAATATATCTAATTTACCTGCTTCTATTGTCACATGGTCTAACGTGATACTCTTGAAGTAGATTAAACTGCCGATGACAGGGATATCGAGGTCTGAGTCTCTGTCGAGTGTAATAAGTTTTTTTTCCAAAATAGTTTTTCACTCGCTCGCTCTGCATGCAAATGCGGGTACATTTCCTCTTACTGTAACCTTCCTAATCCCTCAAGCCATTTACGTGATTAGAATATAAGAGCTTAACCCAAAGGGGTAGTAAGACGCGGTGTTAAAATAATGTATTTTGATGAAAAACTCTTGACAAAAACACAAAATGGGTTATTTATTCTTTATCAATGGAGATAACAATAATATAAGCCTATGGTTCCGTAGTAGACTGCAAAGGATTTCCCTTCTTTCTCTGGAGTCTATCATTAGATCCATAAATCCGGCCCCTCCTGGTCCATAGTATCATTCCATGTCAAATCAACCAAGGGTAATCTCAGAAATTGATAATTTTTGATGCAGTGGTAGATTAGTACCAGTAAAGTTGACAAAAACTGTAAATATTTCAGATTTTTGGGGCTCTTAGTTTTTGAGCTATTGTATCCTTGTAATTTAGAATAGAACATTGAAAGGAGGATATATAAGAATTAGTCATTGAGATGAAAAAGAGATGATTTTACAAAATGAAATAAGATGTTGAGAATGGTGGTAGGCTAACAGGCAGTATAATTGTTTAATTTAATATAGCCGTTTGGCAGCATTTCCCTTTCTTTAATTCAGAATATAATGATTTGACCTTGATGGGGAAATATAATTTTTTTGCAACCCAATCTGCAAATCTATCATAAGGGTAAATGTATGGGGTTGAGGTGGGGGAAAGGGAGCAGTAAGATATGTGAGTGAATCATTGTTCTTGGTTCTTTCGTTCACTTTTCACTTCTATACAAAAACCTACAACTTACAGCTTGCACATAGCAATTAAATATCATAAACCCAATGATAATCCAGTAATTCGATTTTTTTTCCAGGCATAAAATATTCCTTCATTTTTCTCAGTTCACTAGATGCAAGGAAACCATAAATTAAGAACAGTGAGTTTTATAGAATTGCACCAGCTCTCATACGAAGTAGATTGAAAACAACATTGTGGGAATAAGAAATATCCAGTGTACCAGACTTCTCGCATCAAGAATCAAACATGCTGGCATCACAACCCTTACATACACACTCCCATGGCACTAGGAACTCAAAAGATCATTACTTTTAAAATTACGCCAACTATCCATATCCTGAGCTAACACTATCCAGTCCACCTCATTACACCCTATCCCTATCTTGTACTATATCTAGCCAGTCCACCTAATTACACCCTATCATTATCTTGAGCTAGCTCAAACCAGTCCACCTCATTACACCTTATCCCTGTCTTGAGATAGTTCTATCCAGTCCACCTCATTACCCCCAATACCTAACTTGAGCTAGTTCTATCCAGTCCACCTCATTACACCCTTTTTCTATCTTGAGCTAGCTCAAGCCAGTCCACCTAATTACACCCTATCCCTATCTTGAGATAGTTCTATCCAGTCCATCTCATTACATCCTATTTATTTCAGGACCATTCTAATGTTATGCTTCCATCTGCCCTTAGCTCTTCACAATGATCTCTTCCCATTGGGTTTGCCAGTTAATCTCCTGAACATGGTTCTAGATTCTCCCATTCTCGCTGCATGTCCATTCCACCACCGCCAGCCTTGACTAATAATATTCAGACTCGAGCGACAAAAGTTAATAATATAAATTGCAATAAGTATATTTACCTGTGGTACAGCTTTATTGTAGGTGCTGTCAGATGCCTCTGAATCGAATGAGTCAAAGTCATCCTCAGTAGTTGTTTTGGTGGTTTTCTGTCCTCCGACCACTTCGTAGAGCATTTCATAGTGATGATCGGTGTCAGAATTAGAGCTGTTCTCACTTCCTGTAACATGGAGCAAAATAATCCCTCAATAAAAGCAAAAAAATCACCAGATTGTTACAATAAAGAATTTTTAGAAAAAATAAAATTCAATTTTAAGTGAATTTGAGTTGGCCAAGTTGTATTAGTTTGACATAAAAAACAATAAATATGTAATGTAAACATAATAAAAGATTTTATAGTATTAATTACAAGTTAGATTACAATTTCATTGAGAATGTGTTGAAAGTTATAAAAACCATCTAAAAATTGTTATAACTTCCAACACATTCACAATTAAATTGTAACATGACTTGTAATTAATATTACCAAATCTTTTATTATGTTTACATTACATATGTTTTTTCATGTGAATCTAATACAACTTGGTCAACTTAAATACACTTACAATCAAATTTTATTTTTTTCTAAATATTTTTAAGCATTCCTTACTAAGCAATTCAAATTTTTTCACAATAAGGAATGATAAAATACGTTTGAAGCCAAGAAAGAATGCTAAGAAGCTATACAGGATCTTATTAATAACTCCCCACCCCTTCGGAAACTTACACAAATTCGTTGTATTGCAAAAATAAATAATAGTTACAATCAGGAGAAATAAAATTTTCAGTTATGCATGAAGTAAGTTTTTAATCATGCTGAAAATAAGACCTTTGCTACACACTAAGAAAAAGATTTGCATCCACAGAAAAGTGGATAGAGAGTTGTCTACCGGTGATGGGGTGCGCGAGTTTTGATTACTAGTCTCCTACCACATATTTATACAGGTATACTATTCTAAATTTTACCTTTCTAAACTCCCAGCCCATTAGCGTAGATACACAGTAATCTTGGATGAGTAGCGGGGCACGAAGCATGTTACAAGAAAATATTATATGCTAAAGATTAATTTGCTTAGCTGTGTTTAGTTTCTGTGTGTACAATTTTGGTTAAAATTCCTAACAATTGCTATATACCGATCAATTATTAATTGGGCATTACAAATCTTTATACCCATTGAAAATTTAATCATTTATCCTTTTTTTTAAACAAGAAAGGTTGAAAGTTAGTAGTTTCTAACTTGGTTTTAGCAGTGTTTCTAAACGAATGCTAAATGTCCTTTATTTTTGTTACTATTTGTCCCAAATCACAAGTGTTAACATTTACGCCAAACTTACCTAGTAGTTTGTTATGTAAATCCTCTATGCTTAGTAAAATACTTAAATAGTCTTTAAGATAATCATTCCAAAAAATATGGGTAGTAATATTTTTCGAAGTTCATCCAGTTTATATTTAGATTATCCACCTGCACTTGAACTATGTCAAGATTTTAGGGTTGAGATTAAGTTAGTTAGGTTAATCTAGGTTATATTAGGTGATTTTATGCTATGATTGTTTAGTTTAGGTTAGTGGAAAAGAAAAAAATCAAAATGAGGCATTTTGAATGTTGGTGCATTGATATTATTCGATTTCAAAGATCAAAATGACATTGCAAAATATAATCCTTATTCACACGTGCTTAGTTTTACAAATAGTATTCAACATTATCCAAGTCTTGCTGACTAATGTCGAGATTGTCTGGATAAGGTCGAAAATGAGATAAATTATTTTCTATTTCTGAATTTATCCACTACACTTGGATAATGTTGACATCTCCCAGCTAAACTTGACATTATCCAGATTTCGTACACTACCCGTAAAACATACACACAATTATATTTAGATTAGCTTATTTAAAATTGTAGTTAATTTAATATGTTATTCACTGCATAGAGAAGGCGTAATACATAGGCTTAATATCTACACATTGCAAATACCAAATGTGAGCTTTCAGCCATCCATACTAACCTTCCTTGTCTATGAAAAATGTCATCTCCTGACTTTCTCGGCTATTTCCAATGTATAGAATCGCGCGCAAAGTCACAGAATCGTGAGATTGGACAGGTTGTGAGATGGAACCATTTTGTTTGCCACTTAGGTCAAATTCTCCAAGGTATAATACAGAAGAAGAGGTCACAAAAACTGAAATAAATTTTTGAATTAGGCTCTGTTATTGATACCTAGGTAGCCTACTTAAAAATATCGTTGGACATATTAGAACAATCCTGGTACTAAGATTTCTAGTTCTGTGTGCAGAGAATAAGGAAATCAGGGCTAACCAATTTCAATAAATTAAAGGATCATATTTTTACTATTAATAATGAAGCTACCTGCTTTGGTGGCTGCATGGTACAAGGCGCTACTCTCACAGTAAACTAGACTGACAATGATGGGGAGACCGAGATTCGAATCTTGGTTGGGTGTGTGCCTACTGAGGGTGGTTATTACAAATTGGTTTTCCACTCTTCTGCCATGCAAATGTGAGTACAATTTATCTAAATACAACCTTCATAGTCCCTAAAACAATTAGTATAACTAGTACATAAGTATAACCTGATCGGGTAGTAAGACGGGGTGCGAAAATAATAATGATGTTTAGGTACTTTAATAGTAAGCCTCGGTGTAGAGGAAAGTACATTACAGTATACAATTTAAATTTTGCTTGAGGCCACATGTTTATATTTTATTTGGGAAATTTGATTCAAACAATAAGCCTACAAGTAGGTAGGCTAAGGTATTATATTAAAGTTGGTGTTTAATCAGTGAATTAAAGGGCTAAAAAATGCTCTTTCACTACTTAAAAAAATCAAATGTCATTAGTGGGTAGTAAAAATACTATATTGAGCTTGAACTAACTCACACCTCAATAATAGGAATATTTGATATCATGTCCAAAGGCTTTCAAAGAGCGTGAACCAAAGTTTGAAGTTAAATTGCTCATAGAAAAAGCTTTTGGGAGAACTTATTGTTCCATTGATTTTATTTCCAGGGTAAGACTCTTCATAAACTTTAAGCTCTATTTTTTAAATATACTGTAATTACAAGAGTTATAAATATTCAGTGTAATTTCCAAATATTTTTATATGACGAAGAAAAATTGTGGGAGGGGTTTGACCTATAGAAAATTAAACATTTAGAACATTGCCGAATGTAATTTTTTATGAATAATCAGTGGGTCAGATAAATAAAACAATCTATTGATTCCGACTATTTAATTATTGCAATAATTCGATATGGTTGCCTGTTATAACAATTATTAACGCACCTTGGCCAGCACATGGAGTTCTACGTCTGTTATATGAATTTATAGAACAATTGGATACATTTGCATAATGCTTAGCATACGTATTATTATTCATGTCGTCATCTTTTGCAAGTACATGCACAAGCAAGGGCTAGCTATTCCTCTATAAGAAATCGCCATCTAGTTATATGAGTGGATAGAATCTATATCTCCGTGGCTTACACTTTATTAACGGAATAATTATTAGGTAACAATAAACTTTGCACAACACGTTCGAAAATTCAGTGAAATGTGATCTACATGAGGATAAATGACTTTTAAAACACACAGGTGCATCTTTGTTTGTTTTCAAGGTTAGTGTAGAACTGAAACTTTTAGCTTGTTTACACTTATCACTCTGAAACTTTTCACACACTTCGTAACGTACTCCATTATTAAGGCATTTTAAACACTTCGACACACAGACACGACTGTATCATTCATTCATTGCCAATGTTGTTCACTAACACAAATATAACATGACATAACGGAGCTAGACACTTTCACCTGTGGAGCAACAGCTGTTGTCATGGCGACATAGCGCAAACAGGATTCAAAGCTACCAACCTTAGCTTACTAGGTTTTAACAACCTATACAAATAATTCCAAATTCAAACTACCTCAAACAAAGGGTTTGGATGTGCATAAAATTATGATATAAATGCACTTTAACTAACCTGGAGTCATTTAATACTTTAAATGTTTACCACAAATCCTCTTTTTTATATATATGAGGAAATTTAAGATTAAACGTTCCCTGTACTGCTCTGAACCTTACATGTAGGAAACCTTTTAAAATGTTTGTAGGACACATGAAGAAGGGGGCGGGGGAACTTGCTATCCTCCAAAGCTACTTGTCACTGCTTCAAAGCCTGGAATCGCGTGGGAAAATTATTAGATGTTCTTTCATGCGATTGCAAAGGCATAAACAGTAAAAATAAATGTAAAATGTTCCCACATGACATAATGTCAGCGTCCAAAAATAAAAATAAGTGTTATTAATATGTTGTAGTAGTCCGTTACGGAGCTGTGCTTTCTAACCTTTCCCATACCGGAACATCATACATTAGGCTACCCGCCACATCATACAGTAGCCCCGTGACTTCTTTGGTGCTAACTTCTGACAGTCAACATTTAGGTATATTTCTAAATTTTGGCTGTCAGAAGTGACAGCTGCTAAACACATGTTTTTGCAGATCATATGGTTCAGCGTAGAGATACATAATTTTGTCTGGTAACTTTTCAAAGCTGCTAGTTGTCAGTCGGGACCAAAGAAGCTATGAGGCTACTGTACATGTATCTACATTGCACAGGCAAATAAATAGCTGAGGAGGTAAGGAAGCCGTAGTGGTTTCCCTGCTTCTTCCTATTTCACTTTCTCAAAGATTTCAACTAATTAAAATAGTGGTATTGTAGCAGATTGTTATAATATTTTTGAATAAATGTAATAATACTAGATGCAACGTAAATGGTCCAGCAACAATCGGTTATTTTAATGATCTTTAACGTCACAAATCACATGAAATGGATAATGGACTCGTTCATTTAAAAATCGTAATACATCATTTTCATATCAAATTGTTAAATGGCATATGTGATTCGTCTGGTCACTTGGTTGGGGTACAAGCGGCCGGTATGGATGAAAGGCCTCACCTCACGTCTTCGAGTGTTCTGAAGTGTGGGACGAGAAATTCGGAACTCGCTATAATCGGGGGTCACACTCGCAAGTCAGACATACAGTAGCCCCATGGCTTCTTTGGTGCTGACTGACAGCTCACAGCTGACCGCTAAAAGCTTTGAAAAGTTACCAGACCAAATTATGTATCCCTACGCCGAACCATATGATCTGCAAAAACGTGTGTTTAGCAGCTGTCACTTCTGACGGTTAAAACTTTAGGTATATACCTAAATGTTGACTGTCAGAAGTCAGATGTGAACTGTCAGTCATCACCAAAGAAGCCACGGGGCTACTGTAGTTTGTTGTATCTTGAAAGTAAGAACGTATCTTCCCGGTTATTGTTTTTTAAGATTCAATATCGGGTGCATCACGAGCGCCTTGGTTAGAATACGATAGGCAGTTTGAAATCCTCCCAGTGTGGCGGGTCGGTAAGTAACAGGGGCCAAATCTTCCCCAAAGAGTAAGCAAGTTCAAACTTTAGAATGAAAGACATTTTTAATTATTCGGCCTGATGCAAGGCCAACTTTGAGAAGTTCATTCATGAAAATTAAGTACCGTTTTAGACTGCTCGACCTACTTTACTACGGAGGACGCCAAAAGATGTTATATTAAAACTCAGAGAGAAAATAAGAAAATACTCATTTTTCAAAGCATGAGGGTCCAACTTTTTTTTTCAACTGTTTCTTGTATGTGTAACGGTTTACTACAGTTTCAGTTTGTAACGGTTAAGTTAGCCTTTGTTGAAAGTTTGTCTTATCTTCCGAGACATCGCCAATGAATGTGAGTACGTGATTTGAAAAGAAGCACTCTCTCTAGTTGAATCGTCATGGCAAGAAGCTTATTTTGAAAGCTCAAAAACTTCAGACAAGTTTGTTATGCGGTTTTTACAAATTACCTCGATTTTGACATGCTTAAGATAATTATTTAAAATCTGTCATTGATGGCCAACCTCTATTTATTGTATCTGCCTTATAATAGAGCATCTATTCAAGGGTGGATCCAGAATTTTCATGATGGGGTGAGGGTGGATATGTGGTGTCGTAAGAAAAATATCGATACTGTACTCATTAAAAGTATCTGAAAAAAATATCTATACCGTATTAATATCGAAAGAAAAGTATCGATAACAGTTAGTATCGGTATAGAAATTTTAATTTGGAAAAATGTTTTTTTTATCTTGTAATAATAAATTCAACTCTTGCATCATAATTTGATTATTTTATTTATTTAAATACTGAAAACTATAATTCTTTAACCATATTATAGTATATTATGAACTTAGGTCTATCGTGTATATCATGTTATGTGTTGGAACTTGGAGGGTATGATTGATAGGCCTAGCATTTTATGATGGATATAATAATAGGTTTTACCATACCAGCTTTCAAAATGTCTATGAAAATGTATCTGATGGAAAGTTATTTAATAGCTAAATATAATTAATTATATATGTTTTCAATATATTTTGTATCCTTCTTTAACCATTAAAGTTGGTGAAGTTGCCTTGCTTGGCCTCTGAACCAATAAAAAATTAATAAAGTTATTAAATAATAGCTTATAGCTGCCAATCGTCTTCAGTGCAGTTTCTGAGGGTAAAAAGTAAGGCATCAGCCTGTATTGATTGATAAACAAAGAAGAAAGAACAGCTATGAATTATGATAAGTTAAAAGATATTGAACGCTAGAGTTGCCTCTTGCTTGTCACGAAGAAAATGAGTGAGAATAGTAGTGGAATTTGTTCTTCCTTTACAGTCCACTCTAGTAAACATGTTTTAATCCCAGCATAATTTAAAATAATAAAAAAAGTTGTTTCTTTCGATACCGGAGTGTGAATATTAATATAAGTAAGAGTATCGGGAAAAAAATACTAGTATCGAAAGGAAGATACCGATATTAGTAAATTATCGATACTTTTTTCACATAACTAGGTGAGGGGCGCTTTCACGGGACCAAGGCTGAGGGAGGTTTTTCCTCGAAAAACTCTGACGGAAAAATACTTAAAAATTTGAGAGTAATTTAGAAATCAATTTGAAATTTAAAAAATAAACGCATTTAAATTCATCGCTTATGTTTTTTGTTAGTTAAACTAAGTGTTAAAAATGTAAATCAATTATTGATAGGGATTGATACGCGAAGCAACTGATTAGCGATATATCACGTGACAGTACAACTAGTAACGACAGTAACAAATATATAATTGGTTTATTTTTAAATTATTATTGTCAATACTAACTTAAATATTTCTTGAAGGGGTGAGGGGGGCACTCCCCTGCGGATCCACCCATGCATCTATTGCGATTCAACTATGCTTCCCAAATCAATTGCAATGCAATCTATAAGAGCAGGCTAGAATTATTTTAAAGGCAAATGCAAATAGAGCCTTCAAGACACTTGTCTATATATATTTTGTAATCCTCAAAGGCAGGGAAAGGGGTGGGGATACTAATTTTTTTTAAGTTACTTCATTTCACAATATTTTTATTGCAAAAATAATAAACCTGCTGCGAAGTTTAAAATAATTAAACTGATATTTAACTGTAAATGAGAATTTTAGGCCGGCTCTGTTGTCACCCATGTGTCGTTCGGTGCTGCGTAATGGCAAAAGAGAGTAACTACTAAAAGCGCTGCATAAAACTAAAGAAAAACTTCAAATGAAATAGTTCTGCTTGCCACCGTCTCAAAGTAGTTCCTCTAGCTAATGTTTCGAAATAGCTTCGCAAGCTATTGACGAGAAGTAATTACTCTAGATCTTGACGAGAATTGGTTACTCTAGATCTTGACGAGAAGTGGTTACCCTAGCTCTTGACTAGAAGTAGTTACTCTATCTCTTGACGAGAAGTAATTACTCTATCTCTTGACGAGAAGTAATTACTCTATATCTTGACCAGAAGTAGTTACTCTTATCTCTTGACGAGAAGTGGTTACTCTAGATCTTGACGAGAAGTGGTTACTCTATCTCTTGACGAGAAGTACATACTCTAAATCTTGACTAGAAGTAGTTACTCTAACTATTTACTAGAAGTAGTTCTTCTAGTTAATGTAGCGAAGTAGTTCCGCTAGCTACTGACTCAGTTAATCCAATTATGTCCTTGTCTTGTGCTGATATAAACTTCAAGCGCTAAATAATGACAAGTCCCCTCTTAACAGACACATCCGTCTTATGGAGAGAGTGCCAGAGAAAATGAGGCGAGGCCACGCGACGTGTAATCTGGTTGGTAAATAGATGCACGGGGCTCGGGTGATTTGCGTGAATCACACGTCGCCCGCTACTTGAGGCGCGTCACACACCATTCGCCATATCCAATACCGTCTAACATGAAACATACAGGCTAAGTAGGTGGAACTACTACCCACCCACCCCCTGACGAGACGCTAGATAGGGTGTGTTCTTTTTTCATAAGGTGACGATCCTATCATTTACATGTACGGTATATAATCTATATTCCGTCAACTCTCTACATATCTAACATGTACTGTATATAGTCTATATTCCGTCAACTCTCTACATATCTAACATG
>CABFOV010009754.1:0-18347 GCA_902141375.1 Timema poppense
GGTTGAATGCCTTATTTGTGCTCCTAAATAAAATATTATGTGTCATAGTATAATATCCGTACAAAAAATATAGTGTATCTGTATATTTAAAAAAACTATGTACATGCATGACAATTCTATGTGATTGGCGCTAAAAAAAATCCCTCTAGATCTTCATATAAAGATGATGTGTTTGGACAATTAATCAATATTGAGTTATTATTTTTTAGGCTTAAGGATATATTTTATTTAGAGATTTACAGCCATGCAGCAAATAGTGGTTTTCATTGTGGTTAATCGAAGAATGAAAAACTGGAAATTGTCTGTGGAAATCGGGTTTTCGTAAAGATATATTATTTTTCCCGACATCCTGGAATCCTAACCGTTAAAATTAGTGGTCGATTGTCAAAATATGTTCAGTCATATCCTAGTAATTTTTGTTACCAGAAACTGGCTTATAAAATTATATATAATACGTGATAAAATATAAACAATAGCTTTAGTGTTTTGTGTAACTGTTGGCTACTTAATTACCTGCCTACTTTGATTTACTATACGTGGAAGGCAACCGTTACAAGATTCGTCCTTTTAATAAATAACTAACCCTTTTCTACTTTTCAATTTTCTAGCATACTCGTATAACAAAGCCATTTTATGTAACGCAATACTAAATAATTTAAACATTTTATTGGAAGATACACTTACATTTTAATAACTAATCTCAGTTATAGTGTTGGTAAATTACGATAGTTTTTATTAATAACATCTGCACTTAACTTAAAACATACATAGTGAAGTAGTAAAAAACACAATCACAAGATACAAAAAAACAACCCAACAATTTTAAACTCACTAGGACCTTATAATAAAGAATATAATTATATCAGCAGATATTATTGCTTGAATTTCATTACCTACTGGAATTTTACTTTGTTAATTTTTTAGCTACATTTTTTTTATCGTATCACTATTCTTTCGGCTATCCTCATTCTTTAATGTTGATTGCAAGTCATCACTAGGTATTCCCTAATTCTAATAAGATAAAATTCCGTTTGAGTGTTTAACTATCAATATTATAAATATTTTGAACACATAAAATCTTATGATATATATAATACCGCAAACCACTCGTTATAACTATAGCAGTCATAACTATCATTTTAAAAATAATTCTATCATTTGAGAAATTTCATTTGACACTTTACAGTATTGTATTTTGTTGGAACTTAATATTATATATTAAAGTACTAATAGGGTAAATTTTATATTAGTTTTTAATAATAATCACATTTCTGGTGCGACAGATAATTTTAACTTTTCATCATTGGAAATCTGTTCTTCAACTCATATCTGATATATAATGAGTACAGTTTTTCACGTCCCAACCCAGTGTGTGTGTGTATCATTCTGGTTACATTGACACTTCCAGAGGCGCACGTAGTGAGGGTTTCAAGGAACACCTATATAAAACTAACATACGTAATCCAAAATATTGAGGTTGCTACCAAATAGGCCCAAAACAGGTAGAGTAAGAGTTTACTATAACCTCAGAGACCGGAATTATGATTGGTGATGTCACAAGCCTAACCAGCTCAACTCACTTGGCTCTACAAACATCTAATCCCAGCGTAATAACTTATATCTGAATAATAATTGAGTATTAAATTCATTAGAAATATCTAAAAAATATCTAAAATAAAATATTCAAAAAGATTAAAGATAATTATATGTTTTAATCATTTGACATCAGGTAATACTTTATTAATTTATTATTCTTGTTGTAAATAGCTTTAAAAGTGTGATTGTAACATTTGAGTGTGTTTGCTTAGTTAATTGAGCTTGATAAATAGTATTGATTTATTTTAAGCTAGTAAAGGTTTAGTAGCTGAATAAACTATACATTACTACTACATTACAAATTGTTGAAAAAAATAATTCTTAAATTTGTCTATTTTCTTTTTCAGAAACATTCTTAGATTCATCAAAAGTGTGTTTTACTTTACTCCAAAAACAATAAACACAATATGTAATTACATTTTATAGTGTCTATCTACATAGAACAAATTAATTTTTAAGGAATAAATTAAAGTTTTTGAATTTTTAGACGGAAAGAGGAAAAAACACTTCCTTTTAATAGGGGACGTTCAGAAATTAGTTTTCATACCTATACCCAGGCCCTCTCAGAAGGGGGAGTGGGGGTGGAAGAAAAGCAGCAGGGCTATTTGGCTCGGGCTTCACACTCTCAGGGGACTCGAATTTACAATTTTGATTTTAACTTTAAATTTGATTATAGTTACAAACACTGTGCTGAATCCTGTAAGGAGGCAGTCAAGTACTTTGGAATAATACAATATAATATGTACAATTTATTATGTAGCAGCCCTCAGAGGTGAGAAATTTGGAAGCAACATCTTCCTGTGTCGTCACTCCAGGAAATGTCAAAAACTAGATGATTTGCAAGGGTTGATATAATAAGATCAATTGATCATCATATAGGTGAACTAAGAAAGGCTTTAATTGAGCAGGAATATCTCAATATCACTGAACAGTCTTGAAATGAAATTACTTCTATCAATAAATACAGGTCAAAAAATGATTTTTTAAATTGACATCCCTCTGGATTAAGCTATTTACAACTATCCCCCTGACCAACCTCATCATTGAATTACGTAATGCTGTACTTATTGTTGAGAGGGGTAACATTAAAACCTCATTACTGAGATTCAGATGGTTTGCAAACAAGGGGATGTGATCTTGAATGAGGTCAATTTGGTAACGCAGAGACAAAATATTGTACATCAACTTAGTTTACCTGCAGTTACTGCCACAAGCTTTGTAATAGTTCTGATGTTGAGCATGAGCAACATTATAGAATACATGTCTTCTTTGTCATCGTAGACTCTAAGATATCAGGTATGAGAGGACGATTTTCTCTTATTTTACCTGTTTTGGTTTTATATATGCCTGTTTGGTAGCAACCTACACTATTTTGGATTACGAATATTAGTTTTATATAACTGTTGGATGAAACTGTCCCTACGTGTGCTTCTGGAAGTGTGAGTTTATTTGGAAATTCAATAACCTCATTATTGAAGATCTATTTCCATCAACAGAACAATTCCAATGTAAGAACGCAAAATAAATATCACTGGATCTATTTGATGAAATAATTTTTCTAAAGCAATACATTCCATCAACTTTAAACTGAATTCTAAGCTGAACTCATTACTTCAATAAATACTCCAATTTGTACTTGCTGGTATGTTTCTTAGTGTCACTGTTGCGTTGATGTTTTTTCTGAGCTTACCCTCATCTGAATCTTCGAGTGAACGGTCATTCAATGTGCTGAAACAGGTCAAGAATTATTACTGTTCAACCATGGGACAAGATCGTTTGAATGGCCCCGCAATGATTAATATAAGCTATGGTATTGCAAGAAAATTAGAGTTTACCAGTTTAATTGGTGAATTTGCACCAAAAAATGCTAGAGGATCACACGTTAATTTAAAATTTGAACTCTCACAACATTGATCTAAATTGGGAAGTTTATTTAAATTAACATAGAATTGTCGAAACTACGTGACGGAAATAACTGGCTATGTAAATTGTCGTATTGAATTAGTAAACATTAAGAAAGAATACTGACCACTCACAACAACCTTGTTCCCGTTGCGCGCCAACTAAGACAGATTGGGCTATAACATTCTTTGATTCATAATTATCGTGGCTGACACACTAATATCTATTTGGATACAGTCACTCTTCCAGTAGTCAGACAGTACGTAGTAGAGCTCCGGGCTATCAGGGCACCTTTGATAGAGCGCAACCACTGTTCCCAGGGTACTGGGTTCGAGTCTGTGAGGAGGTCACTAGTGGTGTAAGTCGAGCCAGTGGTTCAGTATTCCTCACTCATAAGCACATACGTCAAAGTTATCATTACTTTTTATAACACGTTTTAACATCACAATTTTCTATTAACTATTAGTGATACTAATAAACCCCCCCAAAAAATGGAGCCCCCAGTATCATTTCGAACCCAAACAATTTATATTTCCACCGCCCCTAGCCTTCTACACAAGCTATACTGACAGATTCGGCTTACGGAAAGGGGGATGGCACAAAAAAATATTACAAAGTGTTACAATGTGATTTCTTCTGCGTTAAAATTTTTATATTATTATATGTAAACATTTAAAATATACGTCTAGATTTGTGCCATTGTTTTCGCAATTCTTCATTTTTTTAATTTACTCAAAAAGGTGGGGGGAGGTGCCCCTTAAAATTGTAAGGGCCTCAGGCCTCTCTTATACCTATATGAGGGCCTGCCGATACCTGATATTATGTCAATTAAAACAACCGTACAAATATTTTAGAGCACTTTTTATATAAAATATATAAATACTTGTTGGCATATTGGAAAATGTCTACGTAAACGTCTCTTTCAGTTGAAATAAGACCAAAGCAATGCATACATGTTTGTTTCATTTTATGCATTATATAGCAAAATACATACATCAACAACATAAAATAGTCGAGTGAGATGTCTGCTGCATAGACATTAATATTAAAAACAAATTAGGTTCATCAGTTGCTACTAGGTTTTCACCAACGTCTGTTTCTTCAAATATTAAATCATTTGGACTTATTGTTCCCTTCTTTGTTTAATTTTGAATGTTAAAGTCTCAAATATTTAACTTCTTTTCAGATTCCTAGACTTATCACTGAAAGTTTGTACATGTTTCTGCTTAGTAAGTGAAATTTCCTGTTTTAGCTTCTAAGTCATCGGACTGAAATTTATTGAGAAGTAGACCTACACATTAAAATATATTCAATTCTTCTAATAAATATTTACAAAGAATCACACACTTTTTAGATGTACTTTTATGACAATAATTATCATTAGGAACCTAAAATGTTAACAATTATGTTATTTGTTAGTATGGTTAATTTTATAACACCAAGGTCACTACTATTATTTAAATACTAAATTCGTGCTATTTTACATGTTTTTCAGGAATAATCACTATTTTCCCGGACAATTTGGAGACTAACATGGTGTAATGACATTTCATTTTTGATACATATGACTAGTGTGAGATAATGTCATTAGTGTTGGGACATTACGATTTGACCTTGAAAGATAAATTTGATGGATACATCCATACAGTCATTTTATAATAGCCCATACAATTCCATTGGGTGAAAATATGTTGGGAAATAAGACATACTCAAATCAGCGTGGCTTAAATTTTTAGGTCATGTTTACTTCCATGCAAGGGCCTATGGTTTGTTTCCTGCAGTTGAATGTCCCAAATACAGAATATTCCCGAATTTATTTAGTTTTTTTATATCTTACTATGGTATCTTGGGTTTCCAGATGCTTGGCAATCCTAAGCACGGTACACAGCTATAAGCTGGGTTGCAACAGCGCTCCTTGAAATTTGAGAGAACTGGGAAAACACAGGGATATTGTTGTGCCTGAAAAAAACGAAAAAAAAAAAATGGGAAATTTTTGTGCCTGGAAAAAACGGTAAAACATAAGGACATTGGTGTGTCGGGAAAAACGGGAAAACACAAGGACATTGCTGTGTCTGGAAAAACGGGAAAGCATAGAGACATTGCTGTGTCTGGAAAAACGGGAAAGCATAGGGACATTGCTGTGCCTGGAAAAACGGGAAAGCATCAGGATATTGTTGTGCTTGGAAAAACGGGAAAACACAGGGACATTACTGTGTCGGGAAAAACGGGAAAGCATAGGGACATTGCGGTGCCTAGAAAAACGGGAAAGCATAGGGACATTGCTGTGCCTGGAAAAACGGGAAAACACAAGGACATTGCTGTTTCTGGAAAAACGGGAAGACATAGGGACATATTTGTGCCTGGAAAATCGGGAATACATAGGGACATTGTTGTGCTTGGAAAAACGGGAAAGCATAGGGACATTGCTGTGCCTGGAAAAACGGGAAAGCATAGGGACATAGCTGTGCCTGGAAAAACGGGAAAACACAGATACATTGCTGTGTCTGGACAAACGGGTAAACACAAGGACATTGTTGTGTCTGGAAAATCGGGAATACACAAGGACATTGTTGTGCTTGGAAAAAACGGGAAAACATAGGGAATATAAAACAATAGCTTAAAAGTTGCTGGAAGTTTTATGAATTTGGCATTTTGATGTTTTAAATTTCGTAAAGCTGAAAAATACATGGATTTTGTAAGAAATAAATAGTTACAGTTCTGAGAAGGCGTACTATTAAATGAACACGTGACACTTGCACAACAAACTGTAGGAAAATGTAACCACTGTGCAGTTCAAGGTATGAGTCAGCTGGCAATAGTTGTTATTTCACAGCAATGGAGGAACCCGCTTCGGTGGCTGCATGGTCTAAGGCGGTACCCTAACATAAAACTATCCTGGCGATAACGGAGATATTGAGGTCTGAGTCTTTATCGAGTGTACTGCGGTTTTTTTCCAGAATGATTTTCCCTCTCCCACCACGCCAAACCGGGTACATTTCCTCTAAATATAACCTTCCTAATCCTTAAAACCAAATGCTTAGTAGATAAGCGTATAGCCCAAACGGGTAGTAATACGTGGTTAAAAACAAAACCAGTTGAGGGAATCAAGTTCCAGTCTCAGAGAATGTAGTACAGATTAATAAATGAACGAAACCACTTAAATATATCCTTCACCTCTGACAAGACAGCTTGTGAATGTGAGGAATGCCAGGTCTCCACCGTGGTTCGGATTCCACGTTAAACTGTAGGTCCTCCATTTCATCTCACAATCACCCTACCATTACACATTAGCGTAAGTGCGTATAACCCGAACGGGTAGTAAGACGCGGTGCTAATAATAATAATAATAACACTTAAATATACAAATATTACAATATTATTTGCGATAAGTTGGCAATCAATCTTTATTTAGTAATTGTCACCAAATAGTTTTTAACTTTAAAATTTATCTCAATATTGTTCAGCACTATTTTTTTTAAAGTAACACTTGACAGAATGGCAAGTTTTAATGCATAGACCTCCGTAACAATTTAAGATTTATAGTCTGCCAAGCAAGTATTTAGGATTTAAAAGCTGTATTTTAATATCAATTAATATAATATATAATATTAATACTATTATATACTATTAGATATTTCGAAGCATGATGGAAGAGGGTATTTTACCCATAGAAACAATCCACCTTACTACGTGTAATTGGAATACGTTATAACTATGAACAACATACCTTTAAACCGAATATAGTTTAAAGTAGATAGATTTACGAGTTTATATTTGGTTATTTGCTTTGAATCAACTAGATATTTTTAGCCAACTTCAAGATTATTTAATTTATTTTAAGATATTCCAAAACAGTTTTTATATAAGAGAATATTTTATTTTATATAAACATTATCGTGCGATAGACTATAAGTATACTCAAGGAGCTATAATCTTTTGATAGGATGCCAATGAATGTCGATGGATTGGAGGAAGATTAATATAAACGATACGGTTAGCCTTAGTGACCAATACAATATCAAGTTTGGATTAAAATCATCCATTAGTTCAAACGTTATAAGTGGCACACACATTCATCATATTCTTTTTTGTCTGACAGATAAAAAATGTATCATAAGAAAACTTTCATAAATAACAACATGATTCATTTTCTCTGCAATTTTATAATGGATTGGCTTCAATATTGGATTGAAAATCTAATCTATCACTGACTTATTTATATTATTTCAGGATTCTTTAACACCATAGTTTTAAATCCTCTTTTATAGAAAAATGGGTAAATTAATTTAAATCAACTTTAATACTAAATATCCTAAAATTATATAGATTTAATTGCTTGTATACAAACTCCTATAATGAAACTATGGATATAAAAAATATATCTGACTCTCATAAACTAACTAGAACAATTTTAATATATTAATTAGTCAAATTTATTATCTTTAGAAGTTGCATTTGATAGATAATATCATGACGTTAGTCATAGAACCTAAATTAAAGCATTATCAAGTTTGATTTAAACATATGTTTGTACACTATTAACTATCTATTTTACAACTATGTTTTTATTTTGGTATTTGATCGTAGCAAAAATCAGAAATAGAAATCTTTAGTTGTGATTGTCTTTGAACATCAACAAACTTATTATTATCAATCACTGTGAAATACAGGTCTCGGGGTACCTCATAAAACTTTAGTTGTCTTAACTGCCCTTGTCTAATTAGTACGTTCAGAGTCAGGATCACCAATAATTACACATTATATCGTTAATGAATTGAAAGTTTAACTTACACTATCATTAACGTGGAGAGAGAGGATGTAAATCCCACCGTGCTAAATTACACGTGGAAGACCACGAACAGTGCACCGGCAAAGATATAAACTCCACCTTCTACGTCACCACCTCGTATTTGTAAAACCCGGACTTCCTAAACCACGCAACTGTTGGTAAGAGTGGCCGTGTCTATGAAATTACCAATAGTTACGTCATTTTTTTAGTTGTTTATATTCATTGTGGATTTTTCCGAACAAAATTATCAAAACCTTATACCACTTACAAAATAATTTAATCCTAATACAGACATATAACCAAGCCCTGTGGCTGACAATTTATAAATGTGGAAGGAAAAGCTTCAATGATCTCATACAGTACATATATACCTCAAAATTATCTTTTTATTTAAAAAAAGAATGGTGATATAACCGGTTAAAAGAAATAACCTTGGCAGATGACCGGATATACTCAAAAAATACACCTGGACATGGGAATCGAAACTGGGACCTTTTGCTTAGCCCTCCAATTCTCTACCACACAGATATCCAGGGATAGTCCCATGCT
This sequence comes from Timema poppense, assembly GCA_902141375.1. NCBI lineage: Eukaryota > Metazoa > Arthropoda > Insecta > Phasmatodea > Timematidae > Timema > Timema poppense. The sequence goes on from CABFOV010009754.1 coordinate 8,837, forward strand.
CAGTGTCATTATTCACTCGTAGCTTAAGGCAGAGTCTGTAATGGATGTGTGAATATTATCGGTTACTAAGAGCTATCATTGATATCACAGCGGCCGGCGATGCTGATGTCTTTATACTGCCAATTATATAAATACATTGTACATTCCAAGTGAACTAAAATGGAAGAAAACAACGACTACTCGTTAACAATTAAGTAAATATGAAAGCTGAGTATTTGGGATGAATGATGTATTATTAGCGTGGACTGCTAACACGACATTGTTAATACCCACCCCTAAGCAAGCTAATATACATAGACATCCTGCAATAGAAATAGCAATAGAACCTTCCAGTTTAAATATTAACCCAAATAATCTTATATTCATAGACTTCCAGCATTATTAAACAACACAGTTTTACTATTTGTATATAGTTCCCTATTCACGCGTATACCTGCCTGGTGTATACTGACGTACAAGTCCAGCCGGCTCACCTCAAATGCTAGAATGAAGAGAAGTTCAAAACACAAGCCAATTGTGCAGACCCCTGATGTTCGATGAAGAAAGCGAGCAATGCTCTGATTGGCCAGTATGGTACTACATATAAGACCACTCATATGTTGGACACCTGGGTTGGCGTACGTGTCCTAAACAAGCATAGCTTTACACCTGCTCGCATTGTGAATCAAACGCAGCGACAGATGTTCAAGACAACAAACCGGACTACGTGACCGACACAGCGAGGCCTTTCCACCAGATTTTTGCAGATGCCCTAATTGTAAAGGAAAACGCCCACCTTACCTCTCTTTCAACTAGACCTATATAACGAGGGAACACAGACAATCTTATAGACTATTACTTTGGCCACTTCCACAAGAAGTCCTGTTGAGAACTAGGAGTTATCTAGCCAGGATGGCTTATAATATCTTTGTTTAAATCTTAAAAATATAAATTGCTGCGATGGGTTTGATTTTCTTAAATACTTTGGTTTATTTTGTTATGAAAATAAGTTAGCGTAGGCATCGGTCATGTTTTGCTAGTTACATTAATTTTAAACGTAAATTCTGTTATAGAGCACTTAAAGCTTCCTGTTGCCGCTGGTGCACTAGTATCGTATTTTCTTGGTTTAAAGAGATAGCCACTTTTTTGGTTATTTTTATGTTTTGTAATATTTAGGTTATATGTTACCTTTTTGCTTGTGTGGTTATCAGTCATTTAAATTCTTTAAATTGATAATATTTCTTTTCTTGATTATTACGCAGACTTAATTGCTTTGAAGTTAATGATAAAGTAACTTAATGTTTGTTGTTTAATATGGTTCCGACTTTAATATTCACTTATTCACTTAGGCAAAAGTAACATGTTTTGTAACGTAACTTTTTCTAGTTTTACATTAAATATTTAAATGTGGGAATTGTGTTTAATTCTTTAAACGTGACGAAGGTAATTTTCCCGCGAAGGTTTGAGTCAAACCTTTGTGATTTAACGTAGATATATGATGCGATATTTAAATTTATGAAATAAATTTAAAACTATATTGTCTTTATTCACTGGTGTGAATCTGACGCTTTGCGAACCATTTAAAAGAGACTCATTAAGCTTTTGTGATTTTGTATAATTTTTAGCAGTAAAAATCTAACTTAAATATCTGTTGCGATATTTAAATTTATTACATACATTTAAAACTGTTTAGTCTATACACTGGTGTGAATACGACGCTTTGTAAACCTTTTAAAAGAGGCTCATTAATCTCGTTGCAATTTTTGTAATATTTAGTCATTTAAACTATTGATCCTTTTTATTTTATTTGATCTTAAATCACGGTGGTGAATTATAAACTTGTATATTATTTAGAAAAGTTTCTTTAAATAATGACAACTATTTGTTTATTTCATTGGTCTCTTTTAGACAAGTTTTTTCAAGCACAGTGTAAGTAATAAATTGCTAAGATCTATTTGTTTTTCAACACCCTTTAGTCAGACCGGTGAGACAATGCAACTTGTTGTTAAAATACTTTTTGTTACTTTGAATAAAACTCCGATATTTCATTAGCATGCAAATGTTTTTTATTTTTTATTTAATCATTACCTTTAGAGATCACCCCTTCTTTTTTAATCTATTGTGGCTGTAACTAAATAGAGTGCGAGTGGGACGGTACAATGATTATAATTACGGACATGAGCCGTATATAGATTACTATCGAATAGGTTGAAAAATGATGCTTGGACACGGGAGATCAATCAATCAATCAATCAATGATTTATCTTAGTAGCCGATCATATTCACACATCCATCACAGATTCTACCTTAAAAATGAGTGAAGAATGATAACCATCATCCCTAGGTAGCTCATAGGTAGGGAGGGCATTGGTGCGCTAAGCCAAAGGTCCCAAGTTTGATTCTCATATCCAGGTATTGTCATTCATTATATACTATTATCATCTAGATAGGGTTTATGTCCGTAGCTATAATCATACATCCCCCAAGCTTCATATTTCATATATCCTTAATTGTATGGCGTTGCTTTGTTCCACATTATGATGTTATTTGCCGCCCTACCTTGTATTTCCCTATTTTATTTCTACTTTTGTGAACAATTATAATTTAAATTTCCGTGAAATATTCGAAGCTCGCCGGCATGTTGCCAGCCTGACTAATGACAATGTTTACATATATTAAATTAAGTAAAGGACGGAGGGAACAACGTAGAACATTGTTTTAAATAATTTAAATAAGGAATTTTGATTTAAGGAAGAACACTTACCTTTTATTAAGCATATTAATTATCCTTTTAAGAAGTGTGATTGTATTTATTTTGATGGTCGGCCATCTTTGTTTTAACGCATGGGCAGCGCTATCAAACGAGTGAGGAGTGAACTTCGTGATTTGGAAGGAATAAAAACGAGCGCGATTTTTAATTTTGACAGAAGTAAATAGACATTTTATTCTTTATTAAAAAACATTATTCTTATTCAATTGGCTATATTTAAATACTTATATTAAACCTAAATTTCATTTTTATTCTCTCACTAGTCTATAGCCAACAATTCATTTTCGTTTTTTTATACATAGTTTNAAGGGCCGGATTTTTATAGTACATCACATACAATGATCATGTGTAGGGCTACATAACCTCTCTTCATGTCCCCTGGTTGTGGGTATTTTTATAGTACATCACATACAATGTAGGGCTACATAACCTCTCTTATGATCACCTGGTTGTGAATATTTTGTTATATAATTAATTTTTGTCAGTTTGGAATTGTAAATAATATTTTCTTGGTTTTGCGTCAATTTTGAGTTATTTTTAGGCATATACAAGCTATTTTAGGCATTATTGTTGATATAGGTATATTTGTAAATGCCAAATATTCAAACATTAAGTTTTTTCCACAATCATTTGTCGGAATAAGAAGCTAATGTAGGCAGATAAATTTGTAACTTCGTTTGCTTGTGTTGTATGAACGGTGGCATAAAGCCGAACCCGAGTATTGGTTGCTGTGATAGTTTCAGGAGACTATGGATTCATACGTCCGCCAAAATCTCTGGCCTGATCTTAATTGAGTGACGATATAACCCGAGTACGGGATTATTCCAAGATAACTCATTTGTTTGAGCGTAAGTTCTCTAAACCAAAGATCTTGGGCTAAATTACATCTATGTGTAGTATTTATACTATATATATAATCTAATTGATAGGTATATTCTGAGTGACTGTATCCAATTTCTATTCTTGTGTTAATTAACTATACAATCTTTCCTTAGTAAAATAATTATATTGTCTATATTCCATAGTAAAACTATTAATTAATAGGTTACATGCACTGAAAATTTAGAATGCAAATCGAAAACTAGAAAAACCAAATAATTTAATCAAATTCACGTATTTGAAATATAGGTTACCAAAAAAATATACATTTGTAGTAATTGAGGTTCTATTTTCTAAATATGTCACACACAGTTGGATTAATGATGTTATAAATTCCAGCGCCTTAGATAGGTTAGTGATGTATCTAATTACTAAACTAAGTGTCCCAGTCTCGTTTCTCGACATGACTGAAAATGTATAGTTGGTAAAATATTTGTCTTTCACCCCACACAACTGAATAAGTGGCATGGGGGCTGGGTGGTGTGTGTTATATTTAAGGTGAGGATGTAGGGAAATAGAATTAATGCAAGGATTTTTGCAATTTTTTTTTATCAAAATATCATTTTGGTGAAAAAAAACCTCTCCAATAGTAATATAGAATTTATTCCTATTCATATGGTGACCACAACCTTTCTCAAATATCTATTAAGGGTGTTCTGAAATATAATTATCACTTTTTCTCTCTATTAAAAAAGTTTTTAATTCAATGCTGCTATGTTCGTGTCAGATATTCAACAACGGTTGAAATCACCCTTTGAAAAAAAAAACTCTCTATTTTTACCGGAGCAATATTTTATTTATTTTGGTAAAAAAAAAGTTTTTCTATAATAACTGCAAAAACTTTGGCCTTTTCTAGCGTTCCCATCACTCCCAAATGCAGCCCTTTAATTCATGCGATACTTGTCCGACAACCGATAAAACGGACGGCAAAAACTCGTCCAGTTTGTAAGGTTATTTTATGCATGTGACATTTAGTCTGCCGTTGAACAAACTAGCAGGGGAATGAAAAGATGTTATCAGTGTTGCCAATGTCTTGCAGTAAAAGGTGGATCCATGCGTGTTGTATGCTTCTCGTCTGATGACCTTAAGAAAAAGACGATAAAGAAGATAGTATGTCCATTTTATTTTCGGTACAAGATCCGTACAGTATATCGTGCATTTAGCAATCTTCTCAAGGAATTAAGACGACAGTAACAAGTTTTTCAATTATTAGAGAATATATATTGCATCGTTTGATGAGCTAGTGGTAACATTCCATCGAACCATTCTGGATAGGCCACCTTAAGTTCAGCTTCAACATGATTATACGACGCCACTTGCATAAACCCTACAGACAACTGGCCAACAAGATAGGAGGTTGGCTGAACTGGTTTCTAGAGAACGGACGATACACAACTCACGCGGTTTCATCAAAGAAAGCATTAAACGCCAGTTGTATGTAGAAACCGGATGAGTTTTCGCCACATGCGATTCCTAGGTCACGACGACACGTTCTTGAGATCTCAACGGCATCTAACTCAGATGACATAGCATGGAGGAATCCTTTTGTTCCAATTGATTGATGAAATGGACGATTTTTTGCCGTTGTTTGTCGGATGATATGAATCGACCTCATGAAAGGGCCCTTAAGAAGCCACCGTAGTAAAAGAGAATTTTCCACTTAGACGTTCAATTCTAAAGCAATATTTAGCTCAAACAACATCATGATTCAAAATATGGTTCACGCCAAAATTAGGTTGAAAAATCCCAATAGGTTGTTTTTTACTTAACAAACCTATATTTTTAGTTTTATTAATGAAAATAAATATGGTATAATGTGACACTATCCCATTTTCAACGATTTTTTAGAATAGTTATGGAGTTATGATACGGCTTGATTAAAAATACATTACTATTATTATTATTATTATTATTATTATTATCACCGCGTCTTACTACCCGTTCAACTTATACGCACTTACGCTAATCCGTAATGGTAGGGTGAATGTGAGATGAAATGAAGGACCTACAGTTTAACGTGGAATCCGAACCACGGTGGAGGCCTGGCATTCCCCACATTCACAAGATGTCTTGTCAGAGGTGAAGGAAGGGTTTGGTAATCAGATAAATCTTTGCCGGGACCGAGGATTGAACCCCGGACGCCAGCATAGAAGTCTGACACCTTACCCCTAGACCACCAGGTCACCGACAACAATACTAGATATAATTTTCCTCTTTACATTATTCCACTCATTAATTGATTGTTTCTTAATTGAACTAACAAATAATGGTTGTGGGTGAAGGGCGAAATGGACCATCATATTATACAGAATAGAAAACTAGCTGCAGGGAAGGACACATACCATTGTATTTTGAACAGTGTGAACTGACAGATTTTAATATATCTTTGCCGCCTTAATGTAACTAAACGGGGGGTGTTGACATGTGAACCTGTTAATATGAGTTGGTCAAGTAAGCTTCCAACAAAGAAGAGATGACACAAAGTAACAAGAATATCATAATTCTTGTAAAACAATACCATTTTAATAACGTGATAATTTTTTTTGTAGGAACATAATTAAAATTATATCAAAGTTAATACACACGTTTTTTTTAATAGAAAGGTGAACTCAGGGTCGAACACCGTATAGCATCATTTAGCTGTTGTGGTTTTAGATTCTCTTACGTGTCTTAGTATCCGTTCGAGCCATTAGCAAAGATTAATTACGCTACTGAAATAGGGAAAAAGAAAGCAGAATTTTAAAATAAATGTATCAAAAATTGTGGTAGTATGTATGGGAGACCGATTTAATAAAACCACCCTCAGTACACGAGAACGGGATTCAAACCCCAGTCTCCCCGTTACTTGCTCCAACACGAAAGGGACGTTTTAGGCCACACGACCACCGATGCGAATAAATGAGCTATTTGTTTTCATTTAATGTATTAGTTGTTGATATTTCTGATTACTAATTTGTTATGTTATTACTAACAATATTTTGGCGTAAAATAAAAGCTAAGGCTTCAAAGTTTACATTTCGACAAAAAAGTAACACTTACTATAGTAAACTCCCATTGCTTAACATATCGCAACCTTCTATTTAATATCTGGAGTAACATTTGCGTAAACATTTCAGAACAAACACAGTTACACCAGTTTAACAAACATCAATAGTGAGTTAGTAGAATAAGCATCCACCCACTATAGAGTACATTCCTCAATTTTTTTTATGTGAATGACGTCTAATTTCTTTCCAGGGTAATAAAAGTAAAAGTAATATTAGCTGAACCCAAAAATTGAGACAAAACTGGTTTTTAAAGAAAATGCACTGAGATAAGATCAAACTGTATACACTATATAGTATGGATGACCCACTGCATGGCCTTTGGGCAACCCGATAGACGATGTAAGATTATTAAGAGCCACATCACTGTTCAAGGTCATGTCCCCATCACTAACTACAGTTACAAGCAGACGCTGCTCGCTTTTCCTCCACAGATTTAAGGATCCAGCCTACTGCCAGCCAGTCAGGCCATTGTTGCATATGAGCACAATTAACATTTTATTTGTCAACGTTTGTTTTTTCAAGTTGAGTGATGCAGTCTAAAACACGTAAATATGAAGATAATAATAAAGTCTTTAAAAACAGAGTGGAAGGGGGGAGTTTGTTTTTGTGGAAATACAAGGTAGGTAAATGTGTGCCTTACGTCAAATAAGAGTGAAGGAGTTTAAGGGAAGTAATCCTAAGCGCTATGACAAGCGTCACACTACTTTAAGCGAAATTTCCTGATTGTTCCGCCATGAGACGAACTAAAGTTTTTTCTTTAAAAGAAAGACTTCATGGTCAGAGTAAATTGATGTCCATGTTTACTAAGGAGGAAGATGTAACAACTGAGGTTGTGTTTATTTTAGACTTTAATATAGCATGGGCAAAGCTTCCATAAACTAAAGGAGAATTTGTCAAAAGTAGTGCACAAATAGTTTCTGAACTGGATAATAGAAAGTACTGCACACCATTATTGAACAAATGCCTGTCTTCAGGTATACAATTGAAAAGAGAATTTCTGCTATCAGTGTTGATATTGTAAATGAACTTAAAAGTTAATTTGATGAACTGCACTATATTGGGTCAAGGTTTTGATGAATCTACATTCAGGACAAACCCCAACTAGCTTTATTTGTCCGCTTGGTATCTTACAGCCTGGAATTAAGAGAAGAGTTATTACATTTGAGGGCATTAAAGGATACAGCTTGTGGGTCTGACATTAAATAAACTCTTTCTGATTCACTTAAAAAAGCTATCGTCAGTGTTGAATCTTATGGTTCTCCAATAATGAGAGGCAACACAAAAAGGATCATGGGACTTTTATCGACTGGTGTTGTATTCTGATTTGCTTTCTCTACATTACTTTATTCACAGGGAATATTTGGAAAACCATTAACTTAAATTTGAGCACGCAAGGAATGTGTTCTAGAAATTTTCAAATACATTCGTTTAAGTAAAAAAAAACCACCAGCAATTCGAAGCTTTTGTAGATGACGATAATAATGAGTAGTTTCCTAATGACATGTCATGGTCTCGCTTGGTAATGTAGCTTTTCATCATGTACTAAACAATTTCTTTAATAAAATGATAAATACTTAATAATTGTTGGACATGGCATTTCTACATAAGTTTTTTCAGGATTTGCAGATATTTACTGTATCATTGCAAGTCGAAGGAATACTAATAGGCTATCATTTCTTGTACAAATGGTGTTCAATTTTACAGTAACTCAGTAACAAATTGAAGCTTTAGAGGTATTTAATGTAAATTTTAAATCACTTAATTTCTCAGAAAAAAAATGGCAAAAACCTTTTCTTCAGTATAACTGGTAATGTAAGCTTATAATTTAAAATTAAATTGTCTTTTATAAAAACTCATTAATCGATTCTGCAATCTTCAAGAATTACGACATCATTTGATTTTCTATAGAATACTTTCCTCCCCGACGTAAGGGAGAGTGGTTGTCCTATTTTAAGGCCTATTGTAGTGGACTCAGCAGCTGTAGATCTAACTAGTGCTAGTGGAGCTTCAAAAGTATGAAAGACTTAAACCAGCAAAACAAGTGGTTGTTAGATTACTGAGTTTTGGAATCATGTCCCAGAATGAAAATATCTCAAAGTAAAGGAACGTTTAAGAGGCTGATCTGCATTATTGGTACAACTTAATATTGTGATGCATTATATTTTACACTTATATAATAAATCCGAATATAGACTGGTATGGACAGGCGAACATTTTAATGAACGATTGTAAACTGTTTTAACAGATCATCAACATAATTTTAAGCAGCTTACTGCTAAGATGGACGTTATAAAGGTCCACACGAGTAGGTAAATTTGAGTAAAATCTGGTTTCTGATGACTTGGTTTCTGATTTAAAAACAAAGCCTAAAATTAATATAATTTTACTTTTTAAACTAAAAATGTATTTATTTAGTCTATAATTGAGTCTATACTAAATAAAAATTGGTTTTCTATATCTATTAATTTTGTTTGGCCTGTTTTTGTTTTTATCTCTATGCCAAATCTATTTCCAGATTTAAATCAGAAAGGTAAGACAAATTGTATAATTTTGGGTTTTTTTAATTACTAAGTTTTCTGAAAGATATGTTTTGTATTATTAATAATGAATAAATTGCGTTCAAGAAAAAAATTTCAATTTTTATTAAACTATTTATTATTTTGTAATGGAATAAGGGCCACATTTCGGGAAAGTGCGAGCCGCACTCGGTTCACGAGCCCCATTGTACCATTCCTAATATATACACACATACACACATACATACATACATACATACATACATACATACATACATACATACACACATACATACATAAATACATACATATATACATAC
>CABFOV010009755.1:0-11043 GCA_902141375.1 Timema poppense
CCTCGGTGGCGTAGTTGGCTAACGCGCTGGTCGTGTCGAGCTCGACTGCTGAGGACGGGGAGATAGAGGTTCGAATCTCGGTCGGGTTAACTGGGGGTGAGTTTTCCTAAATGGTTTTCCACTCTCCCTCCACGCAAATGCGGGTTAATTTACTCTATTCGACTTTCCCAATTTTCTGATCCATTAGCGTAATTAGTACTTAAAGCGTATAACCCGAACGGGTAGTAAGACGCTGTGCTAAATAATAATAATAGTAATATATATAAATATATAGTATTCATTAATTTATTTTTTATCCAAACCCGTTCTAATTTAGCCATATAATAAACATATATATATATAATCATTTTCTATCCATAGATTTGGTCTGGGACAGGACTAAAATTGTATGTATTTTTAAATGTAGTCTTTCTAAAGTATTTTGATATTTATTTAGGAAAATCATACCCCATTTAAAATAAAAAATTATGTGTTAGTTTTATGGCACCGCATTTCTTTGCTTTAATTTACTTTTTTTTAAGGTTTGTTTAACTTGAACGTTCTGAAATAAATGTATATATCTAAAAATGATTTTCAAACTAATTCATCTCTTAAATAGACGAGCATTAATTTATTCACCGTCATTTATTTTTGTGGAAGAGTAAACTTTGATTTCACCCATACACTAAATATTATGTTTGGCTCTGCTAGTAATTGAACCCGATACATTTATTTCATCAAGTATTAACTTTACATGCTAACCAGTTACTAATATTTTGCATTTATTATACCTATCTATTACTTTTTAAAGGTAATAATTCATAATTTTTAAACGTCCCAAATGTTTGACAGTATATAACTTCAACCAATTTTTTAATAAACTATAAAAAAATATTCCAAAATTAATTTAAATACTTTTTATAGTTTTTATTAATATACTATTTGAGCTTTTTTTTGCTTCAAAGTTTTTTTTTTAGCTTGAAAAATTTTCCTTTATAGTCTTAAAATATAGAAGACGCCATTTTTTAATCTTCTTTTAAAATATATATGTGCATTAAATTTTTGAAAATTTATCAAATGGTATTTCACTGATAATCGCTATAAATACTACGTTAAAAACACAAAACACTTTTCAAATTCAAGAGAGAGAGAGAGAGAGAGAAATGTTTTATAGTAAAGAAATTCTACCGGGAAATTCATTATATTATATATTATATTATATATATATTATATTATATATATTATATATTATATATACTATAAAACATTTCTCTCTCTCTCTCTATATATATATATATATATATATATATATAAGAGAGAGAGAGAAACATATATCTTCTTACACAAAACATATTTTGAACTTAAGTAAGTTATTGAGTAATTAAAAATTCATATGGTACTTAGCTTAGTGAGTGCTTTAAAAAACTGTGTTTCATTATATTATCTCTCTCTCTCTTATATATATATATATAAGAGAGAGATATATATATATAATATAATGAAACACAGTATTTTAAAGCACTCACTAAGCTAAGTACCATATGAATTTTTAATTACTCAATAACTTACTTAAGTTCAAAATATATATATATATCTCTCTCTCTCTCTTATATATATATATATAAGAGAGAGAGAGAGAGATATAATATAATGAAACACAGTTTTTTAAAGCACTCACTAAGCTAAGTACCTTATGAATTTTTAATTACTCAATAACTTACTTAAGTTCAAAATATGTTTTGTGTAAGAAGTTATATGTTTTGACTATTTCTCTAATATGACTTTGAAGTTTAAAATATCGAAAATTTAAGGAAATCCAAATTTTAATTCAAATGTCATTAACGGTTATTTCTTTTATGCACAACCTTTTAAATATATTAGGCTATATCCATATTGAGTTATGGATGCTTCTTAAAAATCAAAGAGTTGTGTGTATGCTTAAAAATTAATTTAAAATACCTTTAGAATAAATGTTTTATAGTAAAGAAATTCTACCGGGAAATTTGAAAAGTGTTTTATTGTTTTTAGGTAGTGTTTATAGCGATTATCAGTGAAATACCATTTGATAAATTTTCAAAAATTTAATGCACATATATATATATCTTAAAAGAAGATTAAAAAATGGCATCTTCTATATTTTAAGACTATAAAGGAAAATTTTTCAAGCTAAAAAAATAATTTGAAAAAAAAAGCTCAAATAGTATATTAATAAAAACTATATATATATTTCATCACACATAAATTTAAATTATCACAGCTATGTGGTTTGCCTTGACTAGGTTGTATTCTTAATAAATACTCTTGCAAAATATATTTTCTGTGACATATTACATCCTTATAGGGATAGTTGATTTAAATTAATGTATTTGATATAATAATAATAATAATAATAATAGAATTTTGATAGAACATGCTTGTAGAATAATTACATAACAGGTTTAGTTATACATTAATTTATTGCTCTTAATGACTTTGGTACTAATAAGAAAAGATTCCACTCACCTTTAGGAAAATAATTATTTTTTTAATTCATGACAAAAATCAATTTTCCACACACCACTTAAAAGTCTCTTATTTTATTTAAAAAAAATTGAAGCCTTTGCGTGAAATTTTAAACAGATTAGTATTATAAGTAAAAATATTATTATTATTATTAATTTTTATTAAAAGTTGTCAATACAACAATTTGACAGCTGAGGCCAGATACTAATGCTCAGTTAATAATATGTGGGTGACCTGGTGGTCTAGAGGTAAGGTGTAAGACTTCTGTGCTGGCGGCCGGGGTTCAATCCTCGGTCCCGGCACAGATTTATCTGATTACCAAACCCTTCCTTCACCTCTGACAATACATCTTGTGAATGTGGGGAATGCCAGGCCTCCACCGTGGTTCGGATTCCACGTTAAACTGTAGGTCCTCCATTTCATCTCACAATCACCCTACCATTACACATTAGTCGTAAGTGCGTATAACCCGAACGGGTTGTAAGACGCGGCGCTAATAATAATAATAATAATATGTGATAGTAAATTCTTCTTTTATTAAACCCAAAACACATTACGATTTGTAACTGTGAATATTTTTTCTTATATAATTATTCAAATTAGGATTATCGACAACATTGGTTAACATTAAGCCTTTTGGCCTTAGTTAAACTAATTGCTATCAGCCATCATTGGTTTGTTTATTATCTTTATTTTCTTTTTATAGTTAGGTTTTTTTTAACATTCTGCAGATAAACGTCAATAAAGTTTCTTGAGCCAACACTATATAAAATAGGGCAGAGTTTACGATCAAGTGGTACGACCTAATATTGTAGATTTTAATTTAAAGATAAAGGGGAAACAGAAGGAAAGTCTAATTTTAGCTCAGATTTAGTTAGTGCTGCCATCTGTTGGACCATCATGAAACCTTTCTAATGCAATTTAGATTACGGTTAAAAGGGGTACCGGTATCATTCATATTAAAATTAATCAAACAAAATATTTGTTGGGGTCCTTATGAGGTTTTAGATATAAAAATTGTGGTCCTGGAAGATGTATGTGATGTGACTTTCCTCCTTTTCCCCTCGTAAACTTAAATAAAAATGTATTTCCGCATCGATGGTCACGTGGACTTTAGGCTCATATAGTTTGGATTTGACTGTGATAGGGGAGTTCGAGGATCGAATCCTGGCTTTGTGAACTGGGAATGCTCTTTTTTCTTCTTAAAATAGTTTCTCCATTTTCACTTCACGCAAATTCGGGTACATTTCCTATAAAGATAACCTCCATAACCTCTAAAACCATTAGCGTAAATATTACAAAAGCGTATAACATGAACGGTTAGTAAGACGTGGTGCTAAAAAAAAAAATTCTGGGTGTATAATATTACTCGTTGGAAAAATCAAACCAAAGCTTAAAATTTATTATAATTCCATTCTTCCTTTTTCCCCGCTTTTCCCCAGACCTCACAATATTTGCGAAATCACCTTTTTTTAAGTCCGTTCTGGATATATATATATATATCTCTCATGTTTTTTTGTTTTTTTTTGGCCACTCATCCATATTATTTGTATATATGTTGCGGGCAAAGTCCGAAAACACCCAACGGATGGATTCTTTATTCAATCCTAGGGTTTGACGTTTTAAAATAACCAACGCCGTAAGTCCTATTCAATTTCGGGCTTTGGCCATTTTAAAACTTCCATTCCTAGGAATGTGCCATTACTAAACGACCAAATCTTGAAATGACATTTTATTTCGTTTCTCGACCAGACTGATCAGGTGGCACACGTCCAATTTTGAGCAACCACTTTAATTCAAGAGGGCAAGTTGATCACATTGATATGCAAACAGAACCGGACAGAGATTACAAATTTATTTTAAATTTTCTAATCTAAACTAACGACTGTATTTTAAACGTGGGTCGTTTAGTAATTGCACAATCCTAAGTTTGGCTGTTTGGAGAAAGCCAAAGCCCAAAATTTGATATAACTTCGGGCTTTGGTAATTTTACAACGTCCAACTCTAGAATTGAGCAAAAAAAAACCCGTCCATTGTCCGTTTCTGGGCTTTGCGTCCAACATATATATACTCATTGTGTGGAGATGAGAAAAGCATAGTCTATAAGATGTATACCATCATTTGCTTGGAGGGGCAGTGGTAAACCATTCATGTGAATTCATCCCAGTACATCCGGCCAGGATTTTAACCATTACCTCCCCAGCGTTGACAAACCATATCGGATGAGATCTGATGCCTTTGACCTCGTGCCCACTGGCCTGGGTGACTTTACTTAACTAAGTGAGTTTAGTAAGAGTTCCGAAACAGATTTTTTTTAAATTTGAATGGTGACAAACTTTTCAGTCTTTTAATCCATTTACTTTTTTAAAGCGATCAGACGTTATCGCTGGTGAAATTAATCAAATTAAAAACTAAATTGATAAAATATTAAGCGGAGTTTGAGTTAATTAGCCTGGCAAAATATTATTAATATATTTTTTTAGTAACCAACCACGCATATTGCTATTTATAATTCTATTCAAATTAAATTAGATAGTTAAATTAATGAATTGATGCTCTAATTTGAAGACTGGGCTTAGAGATCAAGGTGTTGACCTCTCTAAAACAAAAATCTTGAATTTTAAATTAATAGTAATATTGTGATAACCCTAATTTTTTTAAAATAATTGCACTATGGAAATTCATTGTATTAGTATTAAGTGTAGGCCTGGATATATTTGGTCAAGATGTTCAAATATTACGTACATTTGTAGAGTGAGAAAAATCATAAACATTAGGTTACATTCAATTTTATGTTATAAATAAGAACCAAGAGGGTATCGTTGATTTAGTGATCGGAATTTAAAGCCGAAGGTCTAAAGTTATACACCCTATTTGTGTTTTAGCTCATCAATTTTATTTATTTGTACCTACCTATACCAGAAAGCCCAACTGGAACACTCCCTTCTGGTTTAGGTAGGTGTCTTGCTGTATTTAGTATAGAACCACACTTGAGGCGTACTAAGTCTGACTATGAAACTAGAACACTCCATTTTGGTCTAGGAAGGTGTTCTCTTGTATTTAGTAAAGCACCACATTTGAGGCGTACTAAGTCTGACTATGAAACTAGAACACTCCATTTTGGTCTAGGAAGGTGTTCTCTTGTATTTAGTAAAGCACCACATTTGAGGCGTACTAAGTCTGACTATGAAACTAGAACACTCCATTTTGGTCTAGGAAGGTGTTCTCTTGTATTTAGTAAAGCACCACATTTGAGGCGTACTAAGTCTGACTATGAAACTAGAACACTCCATTTTGGTCTAGGAAGGTGTTCTCTTGTATTTAGTAAAGCACCACATTTGAGGCGTACTAAGTCTGACTATGAAACTAGAACACTCCATTTTGGTCTAGGAAGGTGTTCTCTTGTATTTAGTAAAGCACCACATTTGAGGCGTACTAAGTCTGACTATGAAACTAGAACACTCCATTTTGGTCTAGGAAGGTGTTCTCTTGTATTTAGTAAAGCACCACATTTGAGGCGTACTAAGTCTGACTATGAAACTAGAACACTCCATTTTGGTCTAGGAAGGTGTTCTCTTGTATTTAGTAAAGCACCACATTTGAGGCGTACTAAGTCTGACTATGAAACTAGAACACTCCATTTTGGTCTAGGAAGGTGTTCTCTTGTATTTAGTAAAGCACCACATTTGAGGCGTACTAAGTCTGACTATGAAACTAGAACACTCCATTCTGGTCTAGGAAGGTGTTCTCCTGTATTTAATAAAGCACCACACTTGAGGCGAACTAAGTCTGACTATGAAACTGGCCCATAATCTCGTATCAGGAGTCAACCAATCTACCAATATACGAAAAGTAAATAGTTCAGATGAATGAGGGATTGGCTTACGTCCAAATATTGACTGTTTATTTGGTCCTTAGTTTCTTAAAATTGTTTCGAGGACACTTTGTTCTTGCTAATTACTTCTTAACTCACTGCTCAGGCGCCGTGCCCAGACGTTTATCGGGGCAAGTACAGAGACGTGGACTACCCGAACGAGGACATGGGCAAGAAGTACGCCGAGGATGTGCGGGCGCTTTGCAACAGGGCGCGGGCCAACGACCGCAACATCGCCGCCTTCTTCGTGGAGAGTCTGCAGAGCTGCGGCGGACAGATCGTCCCGCCCGACAACTACCTTCGACAAGCTTTCAAGTGAGTTCACGTTGTAGGGTAGTCATGGAGGTTGCACTTTAGGAGAATATTTTGGGATAGCTTTAATCTGCGACAAGCTTTTAATTGAGTTAAGGCTTTAGGGTAGTCATGAAGGTTGCACTTATAAGAGAATGTTTTGGGATAGCTTTAATCTGCGACAAGCTTTTAATTGAGTTCAGGCTGTAGAGTAGTAGCCGAGGTTATGCTAATAAGCTAAGATCCAATTAATATATTGTGTTTATCGCCGCACTCTATCAGTAAAGTGAGTTTTGCTCTTCCTAAAGACACGTCCGTGAAGCTGGCGGCGTGTGCATCGCCGACGAGGTCCAGGTGGGGTTCGGCCGGGTGGGAAAACACTGGTGGGCTTTCCAGCTTCAAGGCGATGACGTCCTCCCCGACATCGTGACTTTGGGCAAGCCAATGGGCAATGGGCACCCCGTTGCGGCGGTGATCACCACCAAGGAGATAGCTAAGAGCTTCAAGGAGACCGGGATTGAGTATTTCAACACGGTGAGAAGACACCTACATTTCTTTAGAAGTCATCCTTTTAAGGTGGCGTGAATGAAACGCGAATTAGGGTAGGTATTTTTTTCTTGCAGTTTTACAACCTTTTTCTTTTAAACCAAAATAATTAATATATTTCATCCATAGGTACTTTTACTTTAGTTTTCTGCTAATATTAAAATTAAAATTTCTTTAATTATTTTAATGAGCATGCTAGAATTTAATTATAGCTTTTTCTCTTTATTTAAAAAGTTTTGACAAAATTTCAGGACACCCTTGACAGATATTCAAGATCTGTTGGTGTTAAAATGTGAATAAAACGAAATTATACGTTGCTCTTGGAGAAATATTTGATCTATTTCGGCCAAAAAATTTTAATTATAAAAAAAATTGTAAAAAATACTTTCGATCTCTTCAGCCGCACCTTAAGGACTTAAGGGCTACGAGGATGTGGTGCTTACGAACTCTAATAAATGGTGTTTCGGAGTGTCGTATTGAGGTTATGTTTTGTCCACAGTATGGCGGGAACGCCGTGTCATGCGCAGTAGCCAGCGCGGTGATGGACGTGATCGAGCACGAAAAGCTGCGCGAGAATGCTGTAAGGGTCGGGAACCATCTTCTCAACTCTGCCCGCCAGTTGGCGGCCAAACACCCGCTCATAGGGGACGTGAGGGGAGTGGGGCTGTTCGTGGGCATCGAGCTGGTCAAGTGCCGCGAAGCCAGGACTCCGGCCACGGCCCACGCGCAGCACGTCATCACCAGGTACGCGAGTCTGGAGCCCGACGGCCTTGAATGCCAACATGTTCGGTCGGTTCGTGTGTGCAAGCCATCACGTATACTGTCTCGTGAATGAAGGAGCCCCGACTTTGAGGGGGGNAAATGTTAAGTGTTATAAAAAAAAATTAAAAACCATAACTTCAACATTAATTGATAGTTTTTAAAACTATTTTTTTATAACATTCAACATTTTAATCGCTAAAATAATATATTGATGAAATATTATTATTATTATTAACACTGCGTCTTACTACCCGTTCAGGTTATACGCACTTACGCTAATGTGTAATGGTAGGGTGATTGTGAGATGAAATGGAGGGACCTACAGTTTAACGTGGGATCCGAACCACGGTGGAGGCCTGGCATTCCACACATTTACAAGTTATGATTAATACACGTCTTGTCAGAGTTGAAGGAAGGGTTTGGCAAGCAGATAAATCTGTGTCGAGACCAAGGATTGAAACCGGGACCCCCAGCGCAGAAGTCCGACACCTTACCCCTAAACCGCCAGGTCACCGACCTCAAATAAATAAATAAATTCAACAGTTATCTTTTTCTTTTTAAATTGTTTATTTTTTAATAACATTGAGAAGTTTAATCATTCAAATATCTCAATCCTAGTCTACTTCTTTATTTTAACTTCAATATTTTTGGGATTTTTTTTATACATTAATTGTAAATGCACTCAAACAACTGTTTTTATCCATTTTTATTACATTAAAATTTACCAGTACTATATCATTTCCAAGTATTATTATCTTTGAAAACAAAATATATTTATATTTAAAACCAAAAGAAAATTTAGATCATATACAATTTTAAGATTTAATGTGAACCTCTAACCCTCTTCAGTGACCGAACGGTCTAAGGCGTCACTTTGGTGTTAGCCTATCCTGCTGATGATGGGGTAGATCGGGTGCCGATTGTTGGTCAGATCAAGTGAGAGTACTTTTTTCCCTAAGCGGTTTCCCACTCTCCTCCCATGCAAATGCGCTTATATTACCTCTAAAATGCTTGCTTCCTTCTCCCTACCTTATTAGAGTAATTATCATATATGCGTATAACCTGAACAGGTAGTAAGACACGTTGATAAAAAATTAAATTAAAAATTGACAGTTTTTGACAGTGAATTTTTGTTAAGTAGAGAGTAAAAATTTAATAAACCAATATTTCCTCAAATAATGGCCAATTTCTAAATGCAACATGTAAGGTGTCAGACTTCTGTGCTGGCGGCTGGGGTTCAATCCCCGGTCCCGGCACAGATTTATCTGATTTCCAAACCCTTCCTTCACCTCTGACAAGATGTGTATTAATCACGACTTGTGAATGTGAGGAATGCCAGGCCTCCACCGTGGTTCGGATTACACGTTAAACTGTAGGTCCTTCATTTCATCTCACAATCACCCTACCATTACACATTAGCGTAAGTGCGTATAACCCAAACGGGTAGTAAGACGCCGTGCTAATAATAATAAATGCAACAATCGGAAATCGTGTACAAAGTTTATGAAAATATAAATCGGGTTACGTTGTGTATTGGTTTATCATAAGGTAAACAAGCCGCCGAGGATCAAATTTGACTTACCTGTTTCTACGTATTCTATATAACAAGTGATTTTTATTTTATTTTATTCCTTTCAGAATGAAAGAGGAGAATATCTTACTCAGCGCGGATGGTCCGGACAGAAACGTCCTCAAGCTAAAACCTCCCATGGTGTTCTCCCACGAGAATGCCGATCATTTCGTCAGAGTTTTAGACGAGATCCTGACTGAAATGTCCGATGTCGAGGAGGTAAGGATATCTATATTTTCCTTGCCAGTTTTATTTTATCACTTGGTTTTTTTTATATCTAAATATATCACCTTAAATATTGAGTTAGAAAAAGGCTGTATTCACAGGATGGTAATGGATGTCTCATTAATGATAACATTAATTAATTTTTTACTCTATGGAATTAGTAACGCCAAAGTTCATTGCCGCACCTACTAAAGTACTCCACCTGTCTCTAGATCAGGGGTTTCCAACTGGCAGTCCGCGTACCACGTGCGGCCCGCGAATTTTCTCTGAAAAGTAATTTACTGTACTAAAATGGATGTTTTAATCGATAATGTTTCGACTTGCATGGGGAAACTCCATTAAATCTCCATCTGATGTTAATATTTAATTTCTTCCTTATATCTGCTGTATTATATTTACATATCAAATATATATTATATTTTATTTGAAAAACTCATTTAGTATATAATTAAACTTATTTAAATCGCCACTCTTTCATTTAAAATTAGTAAATACCTGTTATTGTTTTTGCATAAATTCACAAAAATTAGCCGACTAAGATGTGGCCCACTAATAAAGTCGTGGATTCGATTGAGTGGGCCTCGGGAACATTTAAATTTGAAACCCCTGACCTATATAGTTAGTAAACTGCAAAAAATGTTTGTGTTATGGGTTATTCACATTAAAAACGTCCTTCCAAAATCAGAATATATTTATCAGTGTGCTCTAGTATTTTAAGTTATTATTTATTCATGGTTTGGGAGTTTTTGTTGAATAATAATAATAATAATAATATTTAGCACCGCGTCTTACTACCCGTTCGGGTTATACGCTTTTAAGTACTAATTACGCTAATGGATTAGGAATTGGGAAGGTTGAATTAGAGGAAGTGAACCCGCATTTGCGTGGAGGGAGAGTGGAAAACCATTTAGGAAAAACCACCCCCAGTTCACCCGACCGAGATTCTAACCTCGATCTCCCCGTCCTCAGCAGTCGAGCTCAACACGACTAACGCGTTAGCCAACTACGCCACCGAGGCGGGTTTTTTATTGAACTACTTGAAGAAAAATGTGTATGTCTTGGACAATATTATCTTCACATAATGGATTATTTTATAAAAAAAAATCAAATACCCCACCCACGATCCCCCTTATATTACCATCCTCATCACCTTTTCTCCTTTTTCTCTCCTTAAGCATACCCCTCACACACCTTCCCACTCTCTCAATTCTCAGACCATTTTCTCATCTATCTTCTCCTCTTATTATACATACCGATTAATTAATTTTTTTATCTATATTTTTTCTCTACTCAC
>CABFOV010009756.1:0-18339 GCA_902141375.1 Timema poppense
CAATTTCCTATCCAGTTTTTAAAATATGATAGCTAAGATTGTATGAAAATCATCAAATGAACCAGTATTTATTGCTAAATAAGGAGAGTTAAATTTAATTTTAAAACACAAAGTAGTTTTCTATTAGGAAATTAATTTGTAAAAGAATGAGAAAGTCTGCCGCCGATTCAGTTTCATTATTTATTAAATAAAAATTAATATGTTGGAAAATATGGTACAGACCGTGCCTAAAATATGTTTACCATATAGTGCTATACTATCCGTACATCCACAAAAAAATTAAGGCTTTTGCTTGTATTACTTAATACTTGTATACAAATTAGTATTATTAAGTTAAATTAAGCATTATAACTATTTAAACAAAAAATACATAACAAATTTGCTCTATTATAACTTATTTTAATATTTTTATTCTATTAAAAAGGTTAACAACCATAAAAATAATAAAATGAAATATTATCACTCTTGCACAGCCTTAAGAGTGTATAGTTTTTTTAATCCAACCATTTTCAAAAATGTGTTTGAGTTAATTTTAAAAACATATGCATAAAAAATTAATTATATAATTCAATATCAATTTAGAAAAGTGTCCATATAGTCATAATTCAAAAATTCAAAAATATATAATTATTGGTTCATCTAGAATTTCGGTCGCAAATCAGTCATTTATACTATGTATTAGTAGCTATGTGACCACACCTAAAAATACCTATTACATAACTTCATGGATTAATTATGACATAAATGTACATGGCCTTTATTTTTGGATCAACGATGGAAATACATATTGATTCTGGAGGAATACAACATTATGATTGTTTCATAATTGTTGCACATCATGTTAAAATAAACCAAACAAAACACATAATTTGTTTGATTATGACTTACTATTACTTTGAAAGTTAACAGCCTTACCATGACTGACTACACTATGGACCTATTTTTTAAGAGCCACAATACTAGAACCAAACAAGGTAATTGCGCTACCTTTCATTTGTAACTAAAGGGTACATTATAGGGGTAGTTTAAATCTAATTTACAAATTTTCTCCTATAAATTTAGATGAGATTTTTGTTTAAGCCTATCTTGTTTGAATACAATATGCATGCAGTTGAATTATTTAAACCTCTACATACATTTGTTTTGCAGAAAATTTAAATAATATTAAATAGCAGACATATTCAATTCTACTGTACTCGCTCTTGGATTCCTCGCTGAACTACATGGGGCACCATACGTGGGACCATGCTGAAAAAAAATAAAATTTTAAAATTCAGTTTGTAAGTTATCACAAAACTTTAGTTTTGACAAACATGTTTTAATACATGTGATTTAAAGCAGGTTTGATTTCAACACAACCTAGACCAGAAGTTTTTGTGCAGCGTATAATAATCAAAATTTAGTTATAGCTGGGAAATTATAAACATAGTAATATATTTAGCCCACTCCAGTGGTAAAATGGTCTAAAAGGCGTTGCTATCGAAATAAACTGGACCTCTGATGAAGGGGATATCAAGGTTAGAATTACAGTTAAATGTATTGAGGGTTGTTTTATTAAATGGTTTCATCTTACTAGTATAGTTTTTGTTTACTAAACATTTGCAACATCCAACAAATACATTTGGGTAACTAGATCAGAATATACTCTACATATGTATATCAGAACGCTTAGTTCACAAATATATACTAGCACTCTTACTGTTTTGGCATCGCAGGCATAGAACAGTAATAAGGTTATTCAGCACGTTTACAGATCTCCAGTATTTCATTTAGGTGTGCAGTAGCACACTATATCTGTGCAAATAGACTAGACCTAGTTATTGAAACTATTTGAGTTAAAGGAATGTGTGAATGAAAGCCCAAATGCTTTTATAATTCGATACTTTTTAAAACTATATCCTCTATTATAATTATCATGGCTATTTGCTTATATTTTTGAAAAATTAAGGTGTGTTTTACCATTTCTGCTCTACATACTTCAAATACTCTACTAAACCTTCCAAAGTATAGCATAATATACAGATCACCGTGAAATACACGAGAAAAAATGCCGCACAGCGTAGCATAGCATAGCCTTGGCCTTAGCCTAGCCAGATAAATAAAGACCATTATTGCTATTATTAATTAAGTATATTTTAATAGAAAGGGCAGTGTAATTATTTTGGGATATTATATTGTTATTTTGTATATCATAACTAGTACCTATTAATTATAATGAACCTAAAACTTATTCGAAACAAAAAAAAAAATAATTGCGGTCTAGCTGCATACAAAACCGGAAACCTTATAATATTATTTTGAAGAGTTAGGTTATTCAGAAGATCTGCCAATCTTGCTTTGGCTGAGACGTTAAATATGGTAAAGCTTGTGCAATGTGCACGTCCATACTGAAAATAGTGTTTCTAGATTAAGTTTGTCTTTTATTAAATTTATTATAAAGTAAAATCATTTTATAGAGCTCAACTAAGGAATGTATTAATTATTAGTATTATTCCAAGTGGATTCTTGTCAAGTATAATAAAAATTAGAAAATAAGTTATTTAAGTGACCAATTTCATGTTAATCGAAAAATATTAAATAAAATCAAATCAAAATTACCGTAGTTGTAGTTATTTTCCAGTCGTTCTTTATATTTGTGATATAAAAAAAATAGCACATTAATGATTCAAAATATTTTTGAAATCAACTTACTTGATACATTGAGGTATTGGACAGACTGATAAACAAAGTGTACATCCAGTGCAGTCATCTTTTACAAAAGGCATATGTGTTTTTGGGTCAAATGTTATTGCCTGGTAGCCAGAATCATTGCAAGTAATGTAACATTTCCCACAATTTATGCACATGTCCTGTAAATAAATACTTCAGCTAAATATCTTATTACACCTTAGAGCACAAATAAATTATATTATGTGTGTCCAATAGCAACACACTAACCATATATACCTTCTATTTTTCTTTTATTTACATGAAATTCAATTTCTTGAGGATCTCAGATAAATCATAGGCTGCATTATAGCTGTATGGTGACCAGTTTTAATGTCAATTTTACAAGCTCTAGGCCTAAGTTGTATTGTTTAGATTAATTTAAAGATTAAAAAATGGCACTTTCTTTGGGGTTAAAAATATCGTGTTTGATAAAAGTGATAATATATATATATTTGTTCATGCAAAGTTTATATCGGTATATTAAAGTGAGTGACACAGGATGTACCCTGATCATGCCCTGAAAGGTAGTGATGAGCTTACCTTTCTTGGTACAGTCCAGGTGAGAATGCTTCCGTTCAGGATAAATGGAGTGTACACTCCATCCACCACGAAAGATAGCAAGTATTTTCTTGATTAAATACTCTGTGACCTTATCTTATAAACTAGTCCATGGTGGAACAATGTAAGTTAAGCTTTTTACCCTACAGAGTAAACGAAAGGTACATTTATTTAGACCAGGCATGACAAGCTTGTGGCCCGCGGGCTGTATGTGCCCCTATCTTTGACTATGCGTCCCGCGGACCTTTTGATGAAACATCACACAGTGCGGTCCATTGATTCTTAATATAAACTTTGCATAAATAAACAATTTGTGATTCTGGTATTTTGAAATAGGGTATTATTTATGGAAATATAGCAAGTGAGATTTATGTACTAAACTGAGTTTTATTTTCTCACCTAAGATTGATTTTAAAAATGGTTAAATTTATAAACCAAATACGTGCAATGTTTGGCAGCACATAGGTGTACTCGCACATGTTTATGTTACTAAAAGGAACACAAATCCGAGAGATCACGGCTATGAAAGTGAACTAAACATAAGATTTAATTTATAACACTTTCACCATTTCTACAAATAAAAGGGTCCATATTCCTGGAAGAAAATAAGAGTGTAAGCTTAAAATTATTATAATATAATATTAGTATTTTTTTAATAGCAAGGGGTTTTAATATGATTTTTTCCCAATAAGATTGTGGTAATATTAATTTGTTTTTAGCTAGTTTCCCTCAGTTATCCTAATTTTCAATGTGTCCCTTAGCTCAAACGAGCTTTACACGCCTGATTTAGACCATAATACTAAATGCTAACATCATTATAACAAAACTTACATCATCGATAAGGGCCACAACTTGTTTTTTGTTGTCTAGATTTGAATATGGACCTATTTTACTTAGGGACCGTCCAACAACATCCTTCACTTTTGGAACAGGCTTATTAGGTTGATAGCATGGTCTGACTTGTGACGGCGATTGGCTCTCAGCTAATAAGTTGGATTGCATTTTTATATCTCTGATTTTTTCCTCTCGAAGCTCTTGATAGTTACCAAAGTGTGGCAATTTCTGTGAAAAAAATACATTTTTAGATGCAAAATGATACCTAGGCCCAAAAACACCTTTATAATAACTCTAATTTATGAAGTATATATAAATAGGAAGAAATAATGACTGTAAAAGTTTACCTTACTGACCAGTTGTTTTATGCATACGGTTGTCCATTTATCGAGATGTTTTAAATCGGCTTGCCAAATTTTCATGTTAACAGTAGTCCATCTTACATACTGATCACGTACCTCCAAAATCCAGAGAGTAAAAAAAAAATCCTTTCCTTTCCATTCAAAAACTATGTTATATTCTCTCGCAGAAGAATGAATGAAAGTACTATTTTTGACAGCTCTTCATTAACAACAAACGAAGATGAAGAAGGGAAAGAAACAAATAAAAATTGTAATAATTTGTAAATGGGAATGGTCATTAAAGATTAACTAAGCCTGGAACTGAATAAGATAAGTCACAGTAATCATAATACACAAGTCAATAAGAAGAAGAAGAAAAAGAAAAAAATGAATATCAAATTCTTAAAAACGAATAGTGAATCTCAAATCTTCAAACTGCTGGGATGCAAATTGCTAATTTGTATCTCCTTTTTGAAGCATTATTAACCATAAAGCCTACTTAAATGAAAAATTAAGAGTTTGTTTAATAACTGATGTTTTTTTTTTTAAACAAAATATTCCTAATAGACTTTCAAATAAATCTATCAACACATTAGGGTTAGTTTCATAGTCAAACTTAGTACGCCTCAACTTTGGCACTATACCAAATACAAGGTGACATTTACCTACACCATAAGCTAATGAAACAGTTCAATATGAGAAATTGGTCCATTCAATTCGATTTAAAAAAAATTGGTCACCTTGGCCAGGGACAGGGCTCATGGGACTCTAAGATGGGACAAAGACTTGCGAGTGGTGTTCATACTTATAGTGTGTTTAAAGGACACTGTTGTGTAAAGCCTGGTTTCATGGAAGAATCTTTAGAAAAGGTGCACAGATCTTTTGAAAGAAGTCCCCAGAAATCAGTCAGACAAGGAGCAAGAGAACTTGGAATGAAATGATTGACGTTTCGTATAGTTCTTCATCGTCGATTATGCATTCACGCTTTTAAAGTAGAGATTTTGTAAGAAATCAAATCAATGATGAAGAATTTTTTTTATCTCCCATCATGTTTTCACACAAGGCAACCTTTCACATTTTGGGGAAAGTGAATCGGCACAATGTGAGAATTTGGCAGTAAAAAAATTCTCATGTAGTTGAAGAACACGTGCGTGACAGTTATAGAGTTAATGTGTGGTGTGGTCTCATGCACGATCTGATTGTTGGACCATTTTTATATATTAAAGCAGTGCCGTGGTATACCTGGATATGCTTCAGATCGTTGCCGTGTCACAGATAGCAACCATAATTTTCAGCAGGATTGTGCCCCACCCCACTGTAGCTATGATGTCAGAGATTTCCTGACTAACACATTCCCTAACCGTTGGATAGGACTTGCTGGTCCAATTCCCTGGTCTACGTATTCACCCGACATTACCCCAGTATATTTCTTCTTTTAAAGATATGTCAAAGACAAAATGTACTCAATGAAAGTTATCAACTTAATGGATTTGATACAGCGTATAGCAAATACAATAAACTCTGTCTCAGTAGACGTTTTGCAAAAGACATGGCATGAAATTAACTACAAATGGCACATTCTTCGCGTCACTTAAGGCGCTCATGTGGAGGTGAACTGAACTAAACTGAACTAAACTGAACTGGAATTAACATAAACTTTGTGAGTTTTACTATCATTTTCACTTTTAATAATGATTCTGTAGACATTTACCTTAAAACTGTATGTGTTTATAATGATGGACACCTTGTATTTCCTGCATCAACCTTTATACATGTCAGCAGTGTGGACTTTGGACTTGGAGATATGTACCAGGTGAAACCTACTTCAAGGTCAGTAAGCTTATTACAAATGTCCGAGTGTTCACACACGGATACTTTATATACTAGACAGGCAGTAGTGAATGCAGTTTAAGTTGATAGGACCTCATATCCTGTCTCTTTCAGTTCCCATATACTCACAGTCAAGCAGTTAAAATATTTAGTATTGAGATACACTAATACACCGTCGATGAGAAGTTTGGTAATAAAATTCCGACCAGCTGCACTGGGGATATTTTATATAAAGGATGTATCCCTTTAGCTTACCAATTCTCTCTCAACAATAGTGTGTGGCTGAACATTCTATAATATACCCTCCTTATACTTGAACTTTATATTGATTGGTTGATAAAAGATGCATTGAAAGTAAGTTTAACATTACCTTCCCGGTATTTTCCGTACAGCTAATTACCGGTTTCCCTTTTTGGTGTTTTATAATAGGAGGGGATAGCCCATCCCAGTTTTCCAACTCTTTTAAGCTTTCAATGTAGAGAAGGGCTTTCAATCCAGTTATATAATCTTCTATCAATGTGAAATCTTGGTTCTGAATTGCACTACCAATCTAAAAGTAAAAAGGAGTAGTGTGTTTTATATATACTTTCCTTATAAAATGACATAATTAGAGTTTACAGTTGGACTTTATTTCTAATGACTAGTCAGAAAAGTAGTGTAGTAGATTCAACAAAACTAAGTTATGTTGGTTAACAGCTCTGAGCTAAATGAATTTGTCTTTTAATATAAAATGTGTATCCAATGCAAAATAGATTATGTTTGTTTAAGTATATTTGTTTTACTTTTATTTAGCACCGCACCTTACAACCCATTTGTGTTATATGCTTAAGTACTAATTACACTAATGGGTTAGGAATTGGGAGGTTAAATATAAAGGGAGTAAACCCGCATTTATTTGTAAGTAGAGTGGGAAACCATTTAGGAAAAACCACCCCCAGTTCACCCGAGCGAGATTCGAACCTCGATCTCCCCCTCCTCGGCAGTCCAGCTACACGGGAAATTAGCGCATTGGCTAACTACGCCACTGAGGCGGGTCTGAGTATAGAAATGAAAATAAGTTATTCCTAATATAAAACGTTTATCATTCAGAAATATAGCATAATGTATTCAAAGGTTAAACTAATCTTGTGACCCAGTTTTAATACTAAAACTAATACATAGACTATTATTTTAGCCTTATTTCAATGTATTCGTAACAAACTAATTGGATGGCCAGGAGTATCTTTTTTTTTTATGACTAAGTGTTTATCCTTATAGATTTTGTACCAATCGATATATATATATATATTTCTTCGAATGTATTTTGAAACACATAAAGGCTCCAGACTTAAATTGTGAAATAGAAATATAATAATAATTTGAACATTGATAAAAAATGGGCCAACATTTTGAAAAATACACCATTCCCAATGATTTCAACCAAGCTTATGCTATACACTATACGGGTACATATAAATGCCCCTTAGTAAAAAAAATAGTTAATTAATCGATTATTATCGCTTATTTTAAAATAAATAATTATTATTAGCACCGCGTCTTACTACCCTTTCGGGTTATACACATTTACGCTAATGTGTAATGGTAGGGTGATTGTGAGATGAAATGGAGGACCTACAGTTTAACGTGGAATCCAAACCACGGTGGAGAACTGGCATTCCCCACATTCACAAGATGTCTTGTCAGAGGTGAAGGAGGGGTTTGGTAATCAGATAAATCTATGCGGGGACCGAGGATTGAACCCCGGCCGCCAGCACAGAAGTCTGACACCTTACCCCTAGACCGCCAGGTCATCGTTTTAAAATAAATTAACTTGTTTGTCACACTACGGTGACTTCTAAGTAAATGTAGTACCATTGTGGTAGCTTATACTCAAAAACAAAAAAGAGTCGTTCCAAGGATTAAAATTAGACATTTTATTTTAAAATTGTATGCAAATGTCAGATGTGATGTCACTATGTGCTGAGAGTTTTTTTTTCATTCGACTTTGAAATGCTAGTACTTTTCTTAGTAAAACATAATTTCATAATTTCAAGTTCCAGCATTATGTTTATGACATATACTTAAGCAAGCTTTAACTACCTAAATTTGTTTTTTTAACGGTATTAGTTTTCTCCTATAAGAAGAAACAGTAGTTTATATATTGAATCGAAAAAATATGAAGTCAAAAAGTAAAGACTACCTGAACTGCAGAAGCCCCACACTGTAGAAACTGTAAGCTTGTTTCTGCAGAATCAATACCTCCTATTCCCAGAATTGGGAAATCTTTAAATTTCTTAGCAATAGCAGAAACCGCATACAATCCAACTGGTCTGGTTGCATTCCCTGACACCCCGCCATAGGTGGTGGACTTTTGTTTACCAACTGCAGGCCAGGGGATAGAATTAGCTTTCACTTCCATCAAACCTTGCACGGTGTTAATCGCTGAAACACCATCTGCCCCTCCTGAAAGAACAAAATATGATAGCGGGACAGGTATACAATAATTAATTCAAATGCCAACATATTTTTGCAGGGGTGGCCCGAGGTAAATTTTGCGCCAGGGCGGGATTTCTTTTTGGCGCCCTACCCCCCTCCCCCTATACAAGGTGTATATTAATTGGTGTCAAATTTCTTGCGGCAAATTCCCATCGACCAAACATTATGAAGAAATCATTTACAGATGGATCTAGAAACGATTAGTTTCAGGGCTAGTAGAAATGTTCTTACTAAATTATTAATAAGCAATCAAACAGCTGAAACAATTTCAAGAAACAAGACGAAGTTGGACAAAACAAACAAAACACAAGAATATAGAACATTTTGTTACAAAAACTGTTCAAAATAGTATTCTGTTACTATGTACCCTCCGAGTTTGTGTTCCATTCTTTGTCTTAGGTCTACTCTCTTGAGTTTACCTGGGCTGTTACATATTTTATCACATCAATTTGTGATACACTCTCTTAAAACCCCAACATTAGGCGAAATAGTTAAGTAAACAATGGAATTTAAATGTTCCAAGAGATAAAAAGCCATCAAGTTCAAATCTGGTGTTGAAGCAGGCCATTCAATAGATCCCCCACTATCAATCCATCTTTGAGGAAAACCTTTAATAACTAAAACTAAGCGTTTCTAGACCCATGTTTATATAGGGTGGTGCAGAAAGTGTTGGCACATTTAATAACAACACTATCTTTACTTTTTTAACTACTCAATGTTTCAAATTAAACCTAAATTAACAACAAAATCTTGACAATTTTCTACATACCATTCAATTATTCATTGTTTAAAAACATTGTCATTAAGATGACGACCATTATATGCCATATACACTGTTGTATGCTCTTCTTGAATCTTGACATGGCTTTGCACAATGTCTGTTGTTGAATTGCTTCAGCTTCCACCACGATTCTCTAAGTTCCTTATTTGTTCTTGAGAGAATAATAATAATAATAATAATAATACTCACTGTGTCTTACTACCCGTTCGAGTTATACGCTTAAGTACTAACTACACTAATGTGTAGGGAATCAGGAAGGTTGAATATAGAGGAAGTGAAATCAGATACAAAATCCAGTCCCCAGCTGTTAATTTATCAATGTGAGAGAGTAAACTCATATTTCACCAATGATACATTTTTACCCATGCCAAGAATCAAGCCAGTGACTCTTAACTCAATAGGCAGACACGCTACCGACTGAGTGAAGATATTTTACACAAATATATCTAAGTATGAATCATACATAGCACAGTGCACAGAGACAGAATAACCTCAATATTTGACATTAAAATCAATCGATCCAAATATTTGTCTGCAAGTAAGGTTTTGTGCATATATTTTTAATAAAAAAAAAGTTAGGATGGGCCACGTGATTGCAAATTAGAAAATATTTGGGTTAAAGTTTAAAAAAAGAATTTTGAAAATATCTCCATTAGGACGGATACAAAAATATGTTATACACAAAAAATATATATTTTGTTATTTTTACATATCTGCAACGGTTTTAATGTAAGCTAATGCAAGATCGAAAATGTATCAAATCACGCGCGACGGAAATTGGCTTTTAAGCGCGTGTGCAGTGTTACACAAACTTCAATAACTTCTAAAAAAATTACCGTACAAACGTTTGAAAAATTTAAAGAGAAAAACAGATTTCTTTTGCATCTATTTGTTTACAGTTTCAATTATATCAGTGTCCGTGGAGTTTTTGAAAATACTCGCTTCCAGCTGATTCTTACATTATGATTTCACATAAACTCCACGGATTTTCAAGAAAAGCTTTGCTGATACTTAAAAATTAGTACCTTCTTTTGTGTAGAATTAACAGATCTTCAATATTTGAGAAAAAACATTTGCGGAAATATTTAAAAAAATATATCTATTTATTGAACCTTACGCCAAATTTACAACCACTTAGCCCATGCAAACTTTTTATTTAAAAGTATGCACAAAACCCTACTTGCGTGCAAAAAAAAAAATGCATGGATTGGTTTTAATGTCAGGTACAAATCTTAAATCACAGGGCTAATATCGTACTAAATACATGTATACTAATGCACGCTACTTTAATTATTAGATAGGTACCATAAATAGGCCTAAGGATAGAAAAATTCCAAATTATAGCTGCGCAAAATATTTCAGTTGCGGCTTATTATTTCCATCATCATAACGATTATTCGCTTCAGTTGCCGCGTGGTCTAACGCGCTACTCTCGCAGTAGACTAGACTGTCGATAACGGGGAGATTGAGGTTCGAATCTCGGTCGGGAGGACTAAAGGAAGATTTCCAAAATGTGTTTCCTCCCTTTGTAGCATATCAATCAGTTAGATTGGACATCTACAATTAAAAGAATTCTATAATTCATTAATTTATGCAAGAAATTAACTATATTCGCATATTTAATTGAGTCTACTCTGAAGATACAGTCTAATAAATCTACGTTTCTTCCTGCCTTCAAGCATTCAAACACGTGGTTGGTAAAAAATACTGACTTTTGTTAAATACGGGAGTAGATATCAAAGAAGAGAATTAATATTAACATATTTATGAATAAAACTACTTTGACGCATTGCTTTTTCTCATTGGATAAAGCCAAAAAGATTTAGTTACGCCGGCCACGCGGTCAACATAAAAACATAGTAAACTACATCTATATCACCAAATATTATTAAAATAATAATGGATCCTGAATAACATAATTAAAACAGATATATTTCCATATAATATGTCTTGCCGAGTACTCACATCCTTTGGATGTCTGCTGATTCCTTTCTCCTACATATGAAGCTCAATAAAGCTATTCAATGATAACTGCTCCACGTGTTGTCGTAACTAGTTCTGTTGAAGAAAAGAAATGCTCGTGAGCATCGACGCAGAGACCAGCGGCCCGCCAACGAACCTGGTGATAAACCAAGGAAGCTTTTCCGCGTGTGGATTTTTCTTGTTAATTCTCTCTTCCTGCCCGCCTTACTTCGTAGTTCCTTTTCTATGTTCTTATATTTATCATTCTTTCTACTTTCTTCCATTCGTATCAGGTTGACGACTATATAAGGGGTCGCGTCCCAGCACACAATATAGCCATTTACTGTATCTCTGCATTGAAGGAAGGACTCCAGGTTCGTCACGACAACGATGAAGATGAAGGCGTCGGATTCACCGCCACCTTAGACGGGATGACCGTTATTCAGTAACCGCCTACGAAGTCAAGGCCGTGGGATTCATCGCAGTCATGGATGGAACCACAGACTTCGCTGTTTTTGAAGTATTCTACCGTAATCAACGAGTCCTTATGACTTAGATAATTTTGTTTATAAAGAAGAGTTATTTCTGATTGCACCCCTTTAGTTTTTTATATTGTCGGAGACGATTTCCTGTTTGATAGTAGGTCTAGTTGACCGTTGATCATGTTCAAATTTGGTTGACTTGCTAATTCAAGTTTCAGTGTATTTGTTTTAAATATTGTGTCCTTTAGAATGCCGGACGGGTTCTATTGTTTCTTGTTTTTCAAATATTGTAATTACGTACAGAAATCTCTGTTTATATATATGCCTCCGACGCAGATAGCGTAGATAAGTTATAATGTCTTAGTAATGAACTTATAATATTCCACTAGTTCCTTTAATATATGTATTTAAATCAGAATTTGTCATGACGCCTTGTACGGCGGGAGCATTAGCTCAGTTTATGGATGGCTAGCCCCAGATTGTCGGTTTGTTTATCTTGTTCCAATTCAGTTGATAGATACCAGTGTTTAGGTTGGTTAAGTAATCACTTTTCACGTGTAGTATTAGCTACAGTGCGCAACCCAGGGAACTGCACTAGAGTCATAGTGGGGTCAGCGCAAATAATACTCTTTAACTCTTACCTTTCGATATATTTCTAGTTTTTGTGTTCTAAAGGCTCATGCCTTTAGAATTTTATGTACTATGAAATGCCCTGGCAGTACCAAAGGGGAATGTGATCAGCCATGGTACTTTTGATGACACCTGTTTCTTAGCCATCTACTGCTGTTATTAACAGCCGGTTATCCTAAGTGTTTAATGGATAATATTTTGAAGGCCCCATCAAGCACAGCCTGGTTTAAAGTTACATGTATACCTTGTCATATATTTTTCTAGTAGTAATTATTGAATTGTTCTACTTTATAGAATTTACTTCTACCTGTGGCCTGGTGACTACGCAGCTCGAGTAGCCACAGTCTGATTGGATCAAAACCCTTAATCGTTTATTCTACATTATTGTAAACCATTTCTATCTTAACTTTTGTTTTTGTTATCAATAAATATTTATGTTTTTCAATCTTAGTTCTTATCATTTATGTAATATGTGTAATGGTACTAATTGCGCCTAGTCTAGGTCTTCCTATGGCCAGTTTGACTGTTACAAACTGCGCCACTCTGCTCTTTCACGCAAATATGAGAACAGTTCACATCTTCACATTTGTTGGAAACTATTGGCTGTCTGGAGATCTGCATGATCGCGAACATGTCTGTATTGGATGTGTGGGTCTCTATAGTCTCCGTCCTCCGAGAGATTTGATACAGTTTGTATTTGATTATCTCTCCGGTTTCCGCCAACCAGTACAGCGACCCCTCGAACAATGCCAAGCCTTGTGCATGTCTCGCCTCGTGCACCAGGCGAGTCTTCCTGTGGTCTCCATTGTACCCCACCGACTCTACAACCTGCAACTTGTGGTCCACCCAGAAGACACGTCTCTGAACCAGGTCTAGCGCCAATCCCGACACCATCTTCAAGTTGGTACCTGCTAGCTCCATCTTGTTCAGACCCGACATGTCTACTCTCCACACTTCACTCGAGGGGACACTCATGGGGTCCCAGTATCCCTGACTCCAGAACACAAAGCCAGAATGAGGATCCACTGAGATGGCAGATATCTCCACACCGCTATTCATTACAGCAATCTTCGCAACACGTTTAGAATCCAAGTTGAAAAAATACATTTTCCGTGATCCAATCCACAGCTAGTTTGGTGGGACGACCAACAGCCCCAACTTTTTTTAGATCTCCTCCCACAATGGACAACTTGTAAAGTCGCCCAAGATCTGTGGTCCAGTAGACAGTCTTCCGTCTGGCATCCACGTCCAATCCAGTCACTTTGAAGCCGGGACTGTTCACCACTACATTCAGGTTACCCGTCTTGGGGGAAGTCCGCCGGATCTGAGTTTTAG
Organism: Timema poppense; assembly: GCA_902141375.1. Taxonomy (NCBI): domain Eukaryota; kingdom Metazoa; phylum Arthropoda; class Insecta; order Phasmatodea; family Timematidae; genus Timema; species Timema poppense. The sequence continues at coordinate 13,938 of CABFOV010009756.1, forward strand.
TGGCGAACACAATCTCCATGGGGTCACCAATAGCCTTGCAATACCTTTTGTCCGCAGTCAACCTCAGATCCCAAACACAGGAGCACACAAAACTTCCCGGAGTGTTGTCGCAGATCTGGGCACAGGGTCCAGGGCTGGCCAAACACTCGTACACATCCTCGCAAGTCTTGCCATCGTCCAGCAGAGTGTACCCCGGATTACAGGAGCAACGAGACCCTGAGGGTAACCTCCGACAAAGCTGGTCACAGGAACTGGTGTGGCACGAAGAGTCACACTGCCCGCCTTCGTCAGACTTGTCATCACAGTCGAAAATATCGTTGCAGACAGAGTCAAGAGGGATGCAATCTTCATTCTGGCAGGTGAACTCCTCGCATGGACCTCGAGTGTGGCCGGTGTTAGACCGAGCCATCTCCGCGCACATCTCCGGGTCTTCGTCGGAACCGTCCTCGCAGTCCACCGCTTGATCGCACGCCCAACTCTGGATGATGCACTTGTTATTCTTGCATTCAAATTATTCACTGGAACAGTCGCAGTTCTTCTCATCTTCCCCTCGGGGACACTCTGCACTGCCATTGCACCTGGCCGAGTCCGGCAGACAAATGCTTGTGTTGAACTTGCACACAAAATGTCAATCAGAACAATGCGTTGCACCAGTATTGTTCCTGCCATATGGTCTCTGACATCGCTGCTCGTCAGAACCGTCAGAACACTCATACACATTGTTGCAGCGCAACATCTTGTCGATATAATGTTCATTCTTGCATTGGAAGTCTTTAGGGCCGCATGTTGCATGACCACAGTCACGGTGTTCATCTGAATTGTCAATGCAGTCATACACACCATCACACACCCAACTCGACGGAACACAGACACCGTTACCACAGCGGAAATTACCAGGCAGACAGGTTTCACTGGTGCAGTTCTCGTCAGACATGTCCTTGCAATCCACAATACCATCACAGCGATAGTGGTCCTCCAGGCATTCCCCGGAACCACAGCGGAACCAGCCGCCACGATCACAGACTCCACCAGCTTTAGGGCAGTCCTCATCAGATCCGTCTGAGCAGTCCATCACATCGTTACATTGGAGGTACTTGTCAATACACTCTCCGTTGTGACACCGGAACTCTGCCGTACCGCACTCCTTGGAACATTCTCTCTCACCCTCCCCGGTGGGGCAGTCTTTGACACCGTTGCACCTCACTTTAACAGAGACACACATGTTGTCCAAGTAACACTGGAACTCGTCTCCGTGACAATGCACATGAACAGAACACGTCCGGTCGGACTCAAGAACCAGACCAGCTGGACACGCACATGCCATGTCATTGGGAGCCATAAAGCAGATATGATTGCAACCACCATTGTTATGTTGGCAGGCGTGAGAACTCCCGGGATGAACCCCTCGGACCGCTGCGAGGGACATCCGCTCAATCCCCTCCGGGATATCAAGTGCTATCCTAGATATCTTGGAGCTGTCGTACTTGTTGGCCCAATACAAGCGAGGAGTGTTACAATTGGACCAGAACAGATCCTTACCGAGGACAGCCAAGTGGTTGGGTGCATATTGGCCGGCGACGTAACCGTGCCTGTCCTTGCCAACAGAAGCGGTGTTTTCAATGGCCTCTCTCCCCGAATCTGCCCAAAAGACTCGGTCAAGGTCGTAATCGTACGCGAGAGCAATGTGAGGTCCAGTCAGGTCCGAGTCAATCACATGTGTCCTTTCGCCTTTCCCGTCCATGTGCATCTTGTCGATGATGACCCCGTGGTCTGACCTCATCGCCACAAACATCACACCTAGTTCTGGAATCAGGGCTACATCAGTTGGAACCACGTCTCCAGAGGGTTTGAGCAGAACTGTCCCGTGTCCGGTGTTCAAACTCAGGACCTCCACAGTCTTCATATTGGTATTGCACCAGTACAGATTGTTACCCAGGTAATCAAAAGCCAGACTTTCAACGTTGCCAAGGTTTTCAGTGACCAATGGCGTGATGACACGGTTCTTAAGATTCATGGAGAACATTTTGTTGTTTCCGACATCACTGATTATGACACGATCTTTCAAAGAGTCGTACACCAGACCCCCGATTCTGTAGACTGCGTGAATGTTCAGTTCCTCCACATGTTGTTTGCCCAGGATATTGTGGTCCAACTTGTAGATCATGTGACCAGCTCCAACCAACACCATTTCCTTCTTGAGGACATCTCTACATGTGTGCTTGTCATTGGTCAGCTCCTTATCCTGGGGACAAGCGCAGGTGTAGCTCAACCCAGGCCCCAGCAGACACATGTCACTACAGAACCCTCCAATACACGGATTGATCACCTTGGGGTGCATGGAGGGGTGGAAAATATGAACGCTGTAAATCGGGTTCTTCTTTATCTTGACCACCACAGTGTGGTTCTTGCCTGTGAACTTGTTGCAGGATTCAATCTCCTTGTCCTGCCAGTCCGACCAGTAGACTCGGTCCTCAAACACCGCAATGGCATACGTATGATCCACAAATCCCTCCAGGATCACCCTTCTATCAGAACCGTCAAGCTTTATCGACTCGATCTTTGATAACTTTGCTTCAACCCAGTAGAGCCTGTCATTGGGGTAGTCCAGAGAGAGGTCATTCGGCCAGTACAAGCCTTCCGACACGAAGGCCACAGGTTTGGATCCGTCCATTCCGGCTCTTCCTATGAGTGGCTTCTTCCCCCAGTCAGTCCAGAACATCAACCCCTCCGACAGCAACAGGACTATGCTCCTCACTTTGTCAATGTCCTCATTCACTAGAACTGCACACTTCAAGCCTGTGTTGGTGCACACACCAATGTGTTTATTTTCTGCATCAGGGAGGTAGATGTTGTCTGTTATCCAATCAATAGACAAGTCTTCAGGCAACCTCAGACCTGAAGAAACTATCAGCTCAACATTAGAGCCATCCTCCAGGCTCCTGTAAATTGCCTCTTCCTGGTCCTTCAGATTGGTCCGATACACGTGTTTCCCATCGTAGGCCACTCCCACCGCATGGTCCAAGTTCTCGGCGACCTTGTAGTAGACCCGGGACTGCAGGTGAAACACCCTCAGGTCCTTCTTTGAGGCAAAGAGCAGCAGAGCTTCTCCACCTTCAGCCTCACACTTGTTGAGCTGCTTGTTAAACTTGTAGCCATCAAAACAGTCACACTTGTAACTGCCAGGAAGATTCTTGCAGCGTTGATCACAGATACCGTATTGTTGACATTCATCAATGTCTGCACATTTGAATTTGCCGCTGAGGACAAACCCTGTGAGACAGAGGCACGTGGGTCCACTTGGTAGGGCGTAACATTCTCCGTCACAGCCATACGTGGAGCACATCAGGTGACTCTGGTTGCACAAAGGACCCTCATCAGAAGCATCCAGACAGTCTGGTGTTCCATCACACACGTTCTCCAGAGGAACACACGACAGGAAGTCTGTGCACTGGAAGTGTCTCTTCTCCAGCGTACAATATTTTCCAGACGGAATCTTGACAGTGCAGTTCTTCTCGTCTGAGCTGTCGCCACGGTCATCAACACCGTCACAGTGGAACTTCTGGTGGATGCAGTGATGGTTGCGACACAAAAACCTGTCCTCGTCACATTTCAGCTTGCGCAGGCAGCCAAGAACTTCATCACTACCATCTTCACAGTCCTTGTTTCCGTCACACTGCCAGGTCCCGGGGATACAGGCCTGTCCGTCAGTACAGGTCCATTCACCAGCGACACACTCCAGGGGAGACGAGTCCTCACAGTCTAGTTCGTCAGATCCATCCAAGCAGTCTGGTTGTCCATCACACAGCAACGTGTCAGAGACACACTGGCCGTCAGAACAGGAGACGGTCCCGTGCGGACATTCCTCGGCGACCCCTTGATATGACAGGAGGAGAAGTAGCCAGACAGCGGCCCAATTAGACCGGCTCTTCATCGCGGCGGTTGTGATGGCCCAGTAAAGTTTTCCGTTGACACCTTGGAATACGTCTGCTACACAACCAGCTTTGTGTCTGGTTCCACAATACTCGTGGTTGGTAAACACCCTCCCTACAAGCCCTTCTCTATGCCAATGCTCTTTTCCTCAATCTATTTAAAAATTAAAAAAACAAATTTTACTATTTTAATATGATTTTCTTTCCAGTGCAAAAATGTAATGATTCCTTTACCAGCCTCCCCTAAAAAAAATTAGCTGAGCATCGAACAAGAATTCTTTTGGACATTGAAACGATATCAACTGATTTTTAATTTAAATTATAAAAAGCTTTTTCAGATCAAATAACCTTGCAAATATGTTAGGGACACCATCATCACCAGCGCAACATCTTGTCGTGACGAACCTGGAGTCCTTCCTTCAATGCAGAGATACAGTAAATGGCTATATTGTGTGCTGGGACGCGACCCCTTA
>CABFOV010009757.1:0-18337 GCA_902141375.1 Timema poppense
CCGCACATGATTTTAATTCCCTCGCCCGGACTTTTTGTCGAATGGCGGAACGGCGGAGAGTCCGTTGCCGGCGGTACCGACGCAGTGGGCGCATCTCGATAACAAATAATGCTACGAATTAGTTGTACTTTCCGTACCGTCCTTGCGGTCCGTGCGGTACCGACCCAGTGGGTGCTTACCTTAAGCCGAAGGTCCCGGGTTCGATTCCCGTGTCCAGGTGTCATTTTTCAATTTTCAGAATAGGGATATTTTAGTTCGACTCAAACCTTTGATTGCGAACGTAAGTCCGATGCATTACCTAATTACATGTTTCTCTAGTCTATTGGCATATTTGCTTGAAAGTACAGTACCTTACGATTAATGGCCCGTCTACAACCAAACGCACCTGCTTGTCGGACTCGCAACTACGCAATAACGTGATTTTGTCTGTCTACAATAGCTTACGTGAACACAATCGTTTGTCGGAACTGTCGGAACAGCTTGTCGGGAGGAGATGAACACGGTCCATCTCTTGCGTTTATGTAGTTGCGTTGGCTTGCGTTCAGCCAATAAAAAAACCAATATGGCTGGACTACTAAAATCAAATAATATGAAGTTATTTGGTCTACAACAGCTCTTGAAAATGTATATAAATAAATACAGGATTTTAAATTAAAGTCATGTGTATTGAACAATTTAAATACTCTTTAAATATTTATTTCTTATTTGAGAACATTAATATGAATTTGACTTTTATAGTCATCATTGATGTTCCTATTGTTTGAAATTACGTCTTACGACTTTTCATTGTAGACAGTCTATTTTGTATTTAAGAGAAGCGTAATTATGAGTGCATTTGGGATTGCGTAATTGCGAGTCCGACAAGCGGGTATGTTGGTTGTAGACGGGCCATTAATGGGACTTACGATCACGAATACGGAGAATAATATAGACAAGCAAGTTGGAGTTTTATATTGCAGATGTGAGGAAATTTATGTGAACACGGTTATGAATACGTTGACAAAAGTTATTCAGAGTAACGCCAAATTTGGTATAGCATAATTGTATTGATGATTAGAGTAAATCATATCAAAATGATTATGGGCAACGATAAAACAGCATTAAAAAGAAGGCGTATTTCAAACGATTATCTGAGTCACCATAAAAGGAGCATAGACGTAGTTAAATCTTTGACGAATTGTTTGGCTGACGCTATTATAATAAGGATAGCTAAAATCAATAATGATATTAAATATAAATCAAATCTTTAGGGATATAAAACTAAAAATGTGGTAGATGATATTCTCACAAAAGCGCGCGTAGATTTAACCGGGGGAGGGGGTAGAGAGAATATTGAAATATTTCACAATATTTTGGTGACAAATATAAATAACAAGTGTAATGCATGTAATGCGACGATATACGGGTTGAGGTACGAGGGTGTTTCGTCTGCGACTCGTACATCAACCTTTAGTACGACGATGCCACGTGTCACTTCAACGTAATAATCAATATGGTGGCACTGCTGAGGACGGGGAGATCGGTTCGAATCTCGATCGGGTGAACTGGGGGTGGTTTTTCCTAAATGGTTGTCCACTCTCCCTCCACGAAAATGTAGGTTCATTTCCTCTAATTCAACCTTCCCAAATCCTAATCTATTAGTGTAATTAGTACTTAAAGCGCATAACCCGAACGGGTAGTAAGACGTGGTGCTAAATATTATTATTAATATGGCGGCCACTTTTTCAGTTCAATACTTTTGCGACGGATGTAATACCGGCTTTGAAAGAGGTGGGAGTCATTCGTGTAAGAGCCCTTGCTCCCAATGTATGTCCACACCTCCGTGTCTGTACGCAAGGGAAAAAGTGTACTGCAGTGATTGTAACCGCTCAATGTGGTTAATACACATATGAGGGATTTAATGAGCGAGGATATTAAGGTGTTGTTTTTTTTGCGACCTAATCGTAAACTACCCAGCTAAAATTTAATCGAAACATAGCTTGCCTGTGTGTACACAGACATCATAGGATCACAATTACTAGGCGAGTCCTATATGAGATGGATTAGAATCATACAATTCACCTCCACCACCACACATTACGTGTTCTTTCCTATATTCTATTTTACCGTCGAGATATTTAATTTTGACTCCATAAGTATAGGATTATACACAAAGTTCGATGAACGAGTGCATTTTCAATCTGGTCCCGTGTCCACCGTAGCGGTTTTAAATTTTAGAGAAAAGACTAGATAAATAGAAACGAGAGGTAGTAATTTATCTTAGTCTTAACAATGGAAGGAGAGAGAGAGAACATCGGTCCCGTCAATCACGCCAGCTATAAAATCCAAAGGGTCCGAGGCCTTTAATCTATATTGGGCGGAATATTCCAATTTGTCAAACCGTTGTTTGTGAGGGGCGCAAAAGCGGTGGGAAAACAGGCGTTACAAACAGGCTCGCACCTACTGGCGAATATAGCCACAAAGGAACCCGGCCAAAAAGTGGGTGATATAGTTAAAAAATGGGTCATTCAGGTGCTCGAGGAATGGGACTTAATAAGGGCAAAAAAGCATATAGGACTTCATTCGAAGGTGGGCGTTATAGAAAAAGGGAACAAAAAAGCTAAAAAAAATTGTCGAATAAAGAAAAAATTGAGTGTTCGAAAACAGAACTCTATCTTTTCGACGAAAAATACATTCAAATGGTAATAAAAAATAAATAAGTGGTCGATAATAAGCCCATTACTTCCGTAGACAACGACGCTCAATTAGAGTTCTTCTGTCCCGGAGACGGCGGGTACTTTCACTATCTCTCTTAGATTAAATTATATCTTCGTATTCAACTCGTAAAATAGGAAGGAAGACCAGTCGCGGCCAATAATAAAATAGGATGTGACAATAGTTTTAATCATTCTTTATTTAGTCAAATTACTATCTCTCTTAACGAAACACATATTACAACCTCGATAGACAACTATGCATACAAGGCTTAGAGACTTTAACTAATTATAGCCGAGACGCCTCCGAGACCCATCTGGTGAACGGTATGTGGTTTTTGGATACGCCTGCCGCTAACGGTAAACTCACTGCAACCACAGAGAACAAAGGCTTCGCCACGAGATTAGACTTGCTAAAATATTCGATTGACTTGGTGGGACGTATACACGCCGATATATTTAATATTTCACCATTTCTATCGAAAAATGTATCCATGCACGTTAAATTAATTCTCAACAAAAGATAGTTTTATCTGCTCACAGACGTGGACAATTTAAATACCGATGTCCGGATGAAAATTTTAGAAGCCACCCTCTTTGTCAAACACGTAGAAGTATTTCACTCGCTATAGAAAAGACACTATTACGAAAGATGGCCCAATACCTCACAATCGAGTGGACGTCATGTCTGTGACCATATCGAAATGATTTAAGTCTGTGAGCCTAAACATTGTTATACAAAGTGTTATCCTTAAAATTGTTTTATTCACTATGGTGTCTAACGAAGTGTTCGTGGGCAGTTTAAAGTCGAGAAATTGTATAAATTTTGTCCAATCAGTGGAAATATGATTATGATGATACTAGCTTTAATTGTGACGACTGTTGATTACAGGTCATCAGTCCAGACACAGACAGCGATGGAGAAGGTAACGTGCAGCTGTAATATTGTGTAGGACCATCTCCCGTCCGTCAACCCGAGGATTCACAACCATCGTTGGCAAGCAAGACTTTCTACCAAAACTACAAACAGAATAAACACGTAGTGGTGGACCTCTTTCTTAACAGCAACTTTTAAACGCATGTGATGTTTTCGTCCAATTCTAAGCTTCCAATACTCACCGTTCTCTAATGGAACTTTTTCGTCAAAGAAATGCTGTTTTGGTCCGACTGTATGGGGATTAGTGTAAACTTTGGGTCGAACATGGACGACTTTAACATAGTTGTGAAAAAAATACTTTTGTGTGGAAATTGTGCCTAAGTGGGAAAAAAAACATTCAGATATACTTGTCTACGGACAAATTAAAAATTATTTACGGTCTGGAAAAATATATCTCAACCATCATAATATATCGGTATTCATAGACAATGTCCTGACCTCCAAGTCGTTTGTCGACCCCTCCAATCCTATCTCATATTTTGGATATCTATTGTTGTTTGACAATCTTTGTATTTTTTATAAACAACAATAATAAATTGTGAAAATATGTATTTTTTGAATAATATTAATAATATTAAAATGTAAAAATGTGTATACCTATTTATCTTTTATTTCTCGCAATATTTTCCTCCTATTTAAATGATATATTAGTAGTAAGGGTCATAACATTTTTTTTAAATATAGGCTTTACAACTTTAGAGTCTAAATATGACGTCATTAATAAATATGACAACCATAGTATTGGTGGATAAGGTGTTTCACGTGCCTCCTATTTAATTGAGTTATCTAACTTATGTTCATAATTAAGTCCTATAATAATTTGAAATTTATCTAAATATAACTTCATTAATAAACATAACAACCACCTTATTGGTGGATATAATCAAACGTCATACTCTTTTTACGTCACAGAATATAACAATTCATTCAAATCTGACTTATTTAATTAATATACGTCATACTCTTGTGAAGACACTGCCATACTTCACCTACTTGTTATTATTTAAATATTTCTGACAAAGTTACCCCTCCCATATTCTCATTTCCGGTCGACTGGACATACCATGGTTATCACTACGGACTCTTATTAAAGTTGTTCCAAACAAAATAAAAACGATCTTTAAAAAAAGTAATTCTTTGTGACATCTTTAGCAGCATAACATGGTATCAATATATAAAGCAGAGGTGTCGGATATGTAGGGCATTAAGGCAGAATGGATTGGAACGGTAGAGTGACATCCAATACTAAAATCGATTCATCAACTTGAATGAAAAAGGGCCATCTATCTTATATGACATCTCTTGATTGCTTATTTTTGTCAAAAGAGTGACAATACTGACCCGAATATGTCTCTAGTCGTTCATACTTTGCTAAACCAAACTGCAAATACCCATCAATCAAAGTTAATACCGTGCGACACTTGTTACTAACAGAGCCGTACTTAAGTGGGGTGTTTAAGGTGTTCAAGCCCCTAGCCATTTATGTTTAAGGAGGAGCGTAAGGGAACGAAAGTTAAGGTACGTATAGGCAGTTTTTGTATCAAGCTACTTTTATGGCCAGATTAAATTAAATATTGTTTGAATAGTAGATGCGTCATGAGCATTGAACAGTACTTTTATTTTGATTAAAATATTTTTTGATCAAAGCATATGACAAATATAAAATTTCTGATCGTGCTTCAATGTTTATAAATTAAACTAAACATATTTTCTAAAGCATTGATTTTATTTATTTTTTTAGCGCCACGTCTTACTCCTGTTCGGGTTGTATGCCAATCATTTTATTTATCTCTATCAAAAACTTTCTCTTTTTTTTGCTATAAATCTGTAAAATTATTGACCTTAACTCACTTTTCCTAGCATTCTCCCTTAAAAAAACTTGTCAAGCCTGGAGTGGGATGAAGACATTTATTCATTGCGATGTATTGTTATGTAAAGGGATGTTTAAAACTATGTGGAAAAAAAGTTTTAATAATAATAATAAAAATAAAAAGTACGGTGCACCACAAATACTTTCTCTCTCTTTAATCCTAAAATGGAGTAATTTACTAAAATATCATAATATCTGTGAAACGATATTGTATACAATGTTGCATAAACTTCATCAAAGAGCATAAGTTAAATAATATTCACAGTTACAGATACATTGAGAAAAGAGGTACATCTTTGCCCACCAAATAACATAACAATAAATTTTATATTTCAAAATGCTCCATAAAAATATATTGTTTGCTTACAGCTCAGAAACTATTGGTTTTATAACAACATATTTCAAATGAAAATATTTTTATTTTAATAATAATATAACTTTATAATTATAAACTATTTCGTTACTAAACTAATCGCGGAGAAATGATCAAAATTAGAAATTTACAATTCTTTAAGGTACCCTTAAACTAATTTTAATGAAAAAACGCGAATTGTCATTTTGTTTGTAATCTTAAACAATGCCTAGATACAAAACATAACCAAAATCATTATAGCGGACTTCGAGAGAAAAAAAGTTCTCTTTTTTCTTTCAGTAAACTATCCTTAATTTTGGGGTTATATATCTAATTCCAAAAACTTCAAAAGGGAAACTTATGAAAACTCTAGATACCAAATTCTAGCCAGATTGGTAAAATGATTTCGGCTCTAGCCTGAGATACATACAGACAGCATCGGAAAAAAAAACAATTCTTTGGGTTCACTAGGTCATGAAACGTAAATAGGCCTCAACATCTTGATTTTTTTTTTACGATCACAGTACTTTCGCTAACCGAAAGTTTACGAGAAAGTAGAAAGATATAGCTTCAAGCTGGATTTAATATTTAAATTATTCCTTACATTTCCTGTTGGAGATCTTCCCTAATAGCCATAAAGAATAGAACACCTAATAAAAACTTATCTAGGCAAGGCCTCATCTTTAAACATATTTATTTGACTTTTTTAAATGTTAAGCAGGCCGCCTACTGAGCTCTTGGGTGCGTTGCAGGCGTTTAGAAGCCCCGCATTAGGGGGGTTTGTTGTTTTAAAATATGGTTAGTAGAAACCTGGAATTTAAAAGTATTTTAAAACGTCCTTGTGGCTTTTAAACATTACATTTCGGGTTTAAGAGGTTTTTTAAACTTATTCAATTGTATAATTATCTCATTTTTCAACGACACTTCAAGCGAAATGTTGTCTTTCTGCGATTAAAGATAAATCGTGAGAAACATAAAAAGACTTTCTCAGACAAATAAATATAGTTTATAAAATGGTTGCAACAAATAATTCTAATAAAGTTTAAAGGCCTGTTATTGATTTAAGAGTTTCAAAACTGCCCTTCTCTTATTAAATACTATAGTGTAACTATTAGACCCTACCTTGAATAAACTATTACCACGTTGAGCTTCAAGCGCTCTAACACTGGTATAATATTTAAAAGGATCTTGTTTCCGGATTCAAGTCAGATTGTCAACACCACGTGTAATCCCCTCAGCTACGTTACCTCTAACTATGTGTATAAAATATGATTGTTTACGCGCAGTGCTAAAATCAAACTTGTTTTCAGTGTGGGGTGGTCTTGAGGAGCCCCAAATAAAAACAAGGACTTTAAAAATAAACTATTGGTATAGAGACATGTGTGTCCATAAATGGGGATGAGGGGGCTTCAATCCTCCTTATCACTCTGTAAGATTTACTCTATTTTTTGTTAATTTTTATGAAAAAATAAAATTATTGTGACCCTATAAGTAATTTGGCTGCAACTTGCTAGTAACAACTTTGAATCATCAATATCCGAGCTAACGGATAAAAGGTGATTTGGTGGTCTAGGGGTAAGGTGTAGGACTTCTGTGCTAGGGGTCCGGGGCTCAATCCTCGGTCGCGGCATAGATTTATCTGATTGCCCAAACCCTTCCTTCACCCCTGACGAGACGTGTATCCATCACAATTTGTGAATGTGTGGAATACCAGGCCTCCACCGTGGTTCGGATTCCACGTTAAACTGTAGGTCCTCCATTTCATCTCACAATCAACCCTACCATTACACATTAGCGTAAGTGTATATAACCCGAACGGGTAGTAAGACGAGGTGCTGTTAATAATAATAATAATAATAATAATAGATAAAAATGATAAAATGTAAATTTACTCCAATTCCCTTTTCAACAAATTTATTTTAATTTGGTTCTGTGCAATAAACTTGTGAGAAATAAAATGTTTCTCTTTAATGGATTCAGCTACAGCTAGATTTTATTTTTTGTTAATTTTTCAGATTTTATTTTTTCTCTCGTGAAACTCATAGCTCAGAATTATGTTCATACGCGCTCTAACGTTCCCTCCTAAAAGGTTAAGTTTCTGAAACTTTTGCTCGACTAGAAAGGGAGTGGTTGCAGATGGGACTCCACCCATTTATAGAAACCACACGGTTGTCCTTGTGTGGAGAAACTATTTAAATAAAGCACAATTTTTTAGAGATTAATATCCGGAAATATCTTAGCCTCTTGCGTGCCACATTGTATATTTAGTTTCGGATTCCACCACGAGACCATTCTGCAAAAGTTTGGCTTTATTTTTATGTAATTAGACTTGTTCACCAACATGAATTTGGAGAAATAGCTATATACCTGGATTTAACACTGTGCACAGTTGTAAGCACGTGACTGCATTACTTACTGTGTAAGGATCCAAATTAGCTACGTGTCTAGGTGTGTCGCCATATCGCCCACACGCCTAGGTACGTCAATGACGTGACTACACAACTACGGTTGGCAGTCCAAATTCTCTCTGTGTGTGGTGTTTGGTCGATCAATTTGTTCATTCCTGCAGAAGAGCGCCTGGCATTGAACTTGCTACTGTAGCGTCATAGCTATGATTAATTATTCAGCATCCGATCTCAAATAAGTTCACGGCTAGGGCGTTACTTTATGTTTGGCCTAGATCGACCTAATTTTTTTTTTATGGGTGGAGGGGGCGTGTAGAGAAGGAATTAGGGCAGATTTTGGAACCATCAATATTAATTTTAGTCACTTCTAATTGGAAAATTTAGAAATAACATGATAAGCCTTTCCATGTATTTTATATATATATATATATATATATATATTAGATTACTTATAAAAAATATTAGTACTCAATTAAAAACCAAACACCTTTGTGGTCTAGTGGTCAGAGTTCCTGGCTAGTGGCTACATACCCAGAGGTAACAGGTTTGATCCCTGGCACTTGCAGAATTTTTCTTTGTAGCAGTGGATCTCAAACGGGGTTAAACTCTGTTTTATGAGGACAAAATGAGAAGTTGATAAAATAAATAAGTAGCAGTTACGGTCTAGAAAACTGATTAACGACCGGAGGGCTCGTCATGCTGACCACATGACACCCTTTATCTGCAAATATAATTATAATCGTTAATGATCTCGGTTGCTCGGTCAATATGGCAGGCTTACGTCATAGAGTTTAAAAAAAATATGTTTGAGGGGGGGGGGGTCACAGAGTTTTACTACCCTTTAGGGTTGAATTAGAGTATAGGTGAATTTAGAGAAAATAAACCCGTATTTGGGTGAACAGAAAGTGAAATACCCCTAAGGAAAAAACACCCGACTGAGATTCACACCTCTAATTCAACATCACCTACTAACCATGTAATGTCCCTGATTTGACCCTAAATAATATTTGAAAGTATTGACAATATTCTCCTCTTAATTATATATATATATATATATATATATGTGTACAATTTTTATTTAAATTTTATATTTTATTACTTGGCGCTTAAATCACGTCTTCTTCTAAATTATTCATATATGATAGTTACCAGATTCTAACTAGGGAATTACTAGTTATTTCTTGTTTTTAAATTCACGCTCTGAAGTTAGGAGGCATCAGCTACTGTAACTAACTTCAGTGTGTGACGTAAAGTTGAGTCAAAATTGCAATGTAAAAAGTCATTTAAAAATTAACTTCTTGCTTTCGAACAACCCAGAACATTGTAGATGTTCAATTTGAGGCAGTGTCCGGTTCTAGGCCATTCTGTATCCTTCTATTCATTTTCACGAACTAAACATTCTAGTAAGTTCCATAGGACTGAGATATATCACGGGTGGTGTAATCTCAGAGCTCACTGTGATGTCAGTCATTGTCTCGGACGGACGTGTGCTCGGCGCTCGCGCAACATGGTCATTTTTCTATACAAGTATCAATAACTATCATTGAATAAACCAATATCAAAGTCGATCTGACGTTAGTTATTTCTATCATAAAAAGTGAGACCCATTGTAGGCGAGTGATAACTATTTTATAATGTAACAAATGACGAAACAACCGCAGGAAAATTAAACAAGTAAAAATCCCGTAAGGTTATAAATGACTTCTAAACGTGGGGCATTTATCACCAAAAATATTACGTAAGGGGGCAATTTGTGGCCCGACGTGGACCAACTTGGGTCATATAACGAATAGCGTCCAAACCAGGGGCCCGTTATGAGATCGTAATAAATGGCAACACAACGAGGGGCGTAACAACCAGTATAAACGAGACTGACTCCTTTATACTTACGCCCACTTGAACGGGCGAAATCAATATATTATCAAATTAAATAATCACAATTACATTATATTTTATTCCTTTTGAAGACATTTTTGTTTACTTAACAAGCACTGGGGAGTATGTATTCGTTCGAAAACCCAAGCTTATTTAGTCTGGTTTCCCAATGATGGGGAAGTCGGAGTTCGAATCTTGGCCAGGTGTGCTGAGGGTTATATTTTCTTAAATGGTTTCCCACTTTTACTTCACGTAAATACGGATATATTTCCTCTGAAATTCTATCGTATTTATCTCCAACACATCAATATGCATACAGCCTAAAGGAGTAGTCAGATGCGATGGAGGAGAAAAATATTTACTTTTTATGCAGAAAGGATTTTACTAAATAGATAGCAGGAAGAACACGTATGGAAAGAGTGGGTATCTTTAACACCATCATGGAGCACTCTATCCACTTAAACAATGAGTCTAGCCAGACAATTAACTGATCCAACAGGTCTAACCAGACAGTCAAGTGAACCAACGCGTCTAACCAGACAGTCAAGTGAACCAACGCGTCTAACCAGACAGTCAAGTGAACCAACGCGTCTAACCAGACAGTCAAGTGAACCAACGCGTCTAACCAGACAGTCAAGTGAACCAACGCGTCTAACCAGACAGTCAAGTGAACCAACGCGTCTAACCAGACAGTCAAGTGAACCAACGCGTCTAACCAGACAGTCAAGTGAACCAACGCGTCTAACCAGACAGTCAAGTGAACCAACGCGTCTAACCAGACAGTCAAGTGAACCAACGCGTCTAACCAGACAGTCAAGTGAACCAACGCGTCTAACCAGACAGTCAAGTGAACCAACGCGTCTAACCAGACAGTCAAGTGAACCAACGCGTCTAACCAGACAGTCAAGTGAACCAACGCGTCTAACCAGACAGTCAAGTGAACCAACGCGTCTAACCAGACAGTCAAGTGAACCAACGCGTCTAACCAGACAGTCAAGTGAACCAACGCGTCTAACCAGACAGTCAAGTGAACCAACGCGTCTAACCAGACAGTCAAGTGAACCAACGCGTCTAACCAGACAGTAAAGTGAACCAACGCGTCTAACCAGACAGTAAAGTGAACCAACGCGTCTAACCAGACAGTCAAGTGAACCAACGCGTCTAACCAGACAGTCAAGTGAACCAACGCGTCTAACCAGACAGTCAAGTGAACCAACGCGTCTAACCAGACAGTAAAGTGAACCAACGCGTCTAACCAGACAGTAAAGTGAACCAACGCGTCTAACCAGACAGTAAAGTGAACCAACGCGTCTAACCAGACAGTCAAGTGAACCGACGGGTCTAGCCATGACAATTAACTGAACCAACGGGTCTAACCAGACAGTCAAGTGAACCAACGGGTCTAGCCACGACAATTAACTGATAAACCACCCACTTCGGTGACCGTGTGTTCTAAGGAGTCACTCTCGCATTAGACTAGACTACCGATGATAGGAAAATATGAGTTCAATCCCGGTCAGGTGTAGTGAAAATAGTTTTCTAAATGGTTTCCCACTCTTTCTCTCTCTCTCTCCACGAAAATATGTGTACACCTTCTATAAATTCAACCTTCCTTATATCTAACCCATTACTGTGATTAGTAGCGTTTGGCATAGTGGTCAGTGCACCTGTCTGCGAGCCTCGAAATCCCCGGTTCAATTCCGAGCTGGTTCCTAAGGCATTTTTCTCTTAAGGGGAATTACCCCAACGTTCGATAGGGTTTGGTAAATCAGGCTTAGGTTAGATTAAAGAATCCCGCTGGCCTACAATTATATATTCACTATCATCACATCATCTCATTACGGGCAAGTGTAGACAACCTCCATAGGGGTACCCTGGGTAGCGTTCTGTGCCGCCAGAACTGGATGTCATGCCTCTCCCGGTCAATAATTACATACGATAAATAAAATGCACATAGGCATATAACCCTAACGGGTAGTAATAAATGGTGATAAAAAAAACTGATCAACACACTGCAAGTCTAATGGAGCCAAAATCGATACAATGATTGCATCCAGACTAGTAACTGCATTCATAGACAAAATAAAGTGCACTTCCATTAACCTATATTTCACACCTTATCAAGAGACAGATTGCCGCCTCACGCAAGCCCTCCGCTTATTACACCCTACCGTTTTAAGGGGAGGTTTATCATCCGTCTAGTAAAATACAACTTGTGTAATGATTTTTATAAAACAGGCCTGTGTACTGGAAACATTGGATTTTACCCTCTTCGGTTGCCGCATGGTCTAACGCGCTACTCTCGCAATAAACTAGACTGCCGATGATTGAGAGATCAAGGTTCGAATCTCGGTCGGGTCTCCTGAGGGTACACTTCCAATGAATATAGCCTTCCTAATCCCTAAAACCATTATCCTAATTAGTACTTAATTGTATAACGCGAATGGATAGTAAGACGTGGTGCTAAAAAAAATGGGATTCAAGCCTACGTTGGATTTGGTTGAATACGCGCTTAGGATCAACCAATATTGTTGGCCACTCCCACGGTCAAGAGCAAGGGGAGATCTTCTGGTACTAACCAAGCACCTCCAGGAAACTATGGGTTCGAATCCTGGTGGATAAAGTAAGAGCAACATATAGTTTACTTGTGGGTGCTGTTTGGAATTGTAATTTTTTTCCAATATAAATGCCCATAAAAAATATAAAATTGACAATGCCCTATATTTATTAATTAAACACAGGGAAAGGTACCTTCGACTTTTTAAAAGTAATACCAATTTTAAAATGCTATTTCCACACGTTAAAAAACATTCACTTAGCATAGTGTTATTACTTTATAAATGAACATTTTGAGAAACTTTTAGATGATACAAACATATTTTTTGCTTTCAACATTGACAACATTTTACTAAATTATTTGTGTTGTTTAGTAGGTTTCAATAAAATCTATCAAAACTGATATCTGCAAATCACATGACTTGACGTTTTAACACGTGAAAGTAGATCAAGCAGTTTTTCTAGTTGTCACTTATGTGCATTCGTAAGAAAATTGGGTTATAAATATCACATATTTTTATAGCCAAGAAATTTAAATTTAATTTTCTAGTATTAAAGTTAATCAAAACAGTATTTTTTTAATACTTAGACGTTCCAACCCAAATTTGGAAAGACTTATATTTACCAGAACTGACTATAAACTAATTATAGACCATTGGAATAGGACTAAAGCGGATTTTAAATACTTGCACCGGCATTGGCCCAAATATAGTTTAGGCAACTATTATTATTTATTTTTTAATTATGTAGTCTGTAGTTAATGAACCCAAGAATTTCTGGTTAGATACTGACACAATATTAACTTTCCCTAAAAAAATGTCATTTTAGAATCGATTTCGGATTAGTTTCTAAGCAAATTATATTTGATAACGAGGTTACTCTGAGATAATACGCCCTTAAAAGCTCGTGTGTAGCGGTTCACTTAGGTACAGAAGCCCCATGGTTTCTTTGGTGCTGATAGTCATTATTTAGATATATACCTAAATTTTGACCGTCAGAAGTGACAGCTGCTAAACACATGTTTTTGCAGATCATATGGTTCGGTGTAGGGATACATAATTTGGTCTGGTAACTTTTCAAAGCCATCAGTTGTCAGCTGTGAGGTGTCAGTCGCCACCAAAGAAGCCATAGGGCTACTGTAAGTAATTTGCCCTGAACTAGGCGTCGGTAGTCATCGAAGTGGTCTGCATTATTCATAGAAAACAGATTAACTCTTAATAAAACATGTAACTATTTCGAAAAAAAAAACTTGTAGGCTACAGATATTAAAACAAAGTTTCTAAACTATAATCACTATTATTGCTTTATGAAAAACTAGTAATTTATTCGTACGGGTGCGCCGCATCAGAACTATATCAAATTAGGACGTTTAATATCCGGCTAATACTTTTTCTTATAGTTCCTCCTCGTAGAACCCTGAGCTAACAATGGCAATCCCAAGACAATCATGCTAATTAATTTAAATAAATTCTATCTTTGAACCAAATCTTACCTATTTCACAAACTGAGTACACAATAACGAACGCAATAATTGCCTTAATACGATCATAAGATAAGTTAAACGAAATGAGTTTCAGTTACAGAAAAAAGTATACCAAGAGCGTGATTGAAATAATATACTTTGTTACAGAAACTTAATGAACAAATGAGCATCGTGGTTTTCCAAAGGGCATACGACCCATCGAGCTATATCCTAAGCATGAGTTGTTTAATTTAATTACTATGTTGCTCCTTAATAGATGCTAATCACTAAATAGGTAAAAACCTTGATGGATTCCGTTTAAGATATTTTTTGCCTAAGACGGGAGACCGTGTTTCAATCCTGGTCGGGTGTACTGAGGACGGTTTTGTTCTAAACAGTTTTCCACTTTCCCTACATGCAAATGAGGGTGCACTCCCTATATATAAAACCTTTCAAATCCCTCACACATTAGTGTAATTAGTGTTGCATAAACCTAACGTGTATTAAGACGCGGTGATAGTAATAAAAGTAATATTTAGTTTCGGTGTTCATTTAGTTTTAGTTTTTTTTCATGCAGCTATACTCAATTAATTTTTTAAATTATATAGAAAAGGGTTTTTTCTATTAGTTTAGGAATTTTGAAATGCTCCCACCCTACTTTTACCACATTTTCCGGAACTCTTATTTTGAGATTCGAAACTTTCTAACTTTTATGTAGTCTGGGGTGGTCCATTTTCCAATTTGCCAAATTTAAATTATCCTTCAAACTCTTTCGCTTCCCACATTCCCATTTTGAAATTTTAAGACTTATTTGGTTATCTGATATGGTTCCCTTACGTCCTACCAAATTTTAATTTTGAACCAAACTAAAATTTAGTGTTCTACATTAATTGTATCGAATCCGAGCTTTTCCATTTCCCAGGTTAGCAATTTGAAATTTCATATATTTAGACACAATTCGGTTATTTGGAAAGGTATATTTCTTACTTACATGCAGAGGTTAAATTTCTACCATACCAAAAAGTTATATTTTTTTTTACTTTCTCTTTATTCCTCGGAAAATGAGTATAGTGATCGTAAAAAAAAAAATCGAATTCGAGATTTTGATAAATGTTGACGTTCCATGACCTATTGAAACCGATCGGGAGAAAAGTTGATGTCTACTTTTTTTTTATCACCGTTTCTTACTATCTGTTCGGGTCATACGTCTATGACAAACTAAAAGTATAATATGTATTTATTTTAATTTAATTAAATAGTAGACCTATTTAATTCCTCAAATTCCTTAAATGGACACGCAGGAATACGATCAAGGCGTTACAATCAAATAGTGTCCATAGCATATGTTTGAAGAACTTAATAAAAATGTGACCCATATCAGTGGACATGTGGGTCAAAGGGATCAGTCTCGTCCAGAATGGTTTTTCTATTACTAAGAGGTCCAGATTCTAATCTCTACCGGGATTAGGATAACAAGGTTACTTTCCCTAAATGGTTTTCCATTCACTCTAAGCGAATGCGGGTACTCGTCCTTTAAATTCTACTTTTTCTAGCTAATAGTTCATTAAAGTAAATATGCGGGCAGCCTGAGCGCCAAGTGTGGATCAAAATGTAGAAAGTTTTTTTTATTCCCTACATACTGCTGACAAAATTATAGGCTCGTTCATAGAACGTTCACGACGACATTTTTCTACAAATGACGAGAAATCAATCGCCTCTGTAACTTCTTGAAAAAATAGTAAACATTTTATAGGTAGAGGGGAAATAGGGGTAAAAACCCATTTTATCTCAACTTGATATAGTGCTTCCATCTGTTAGACAATCATGATACCATTAGAATGCACTTAATATTATGGATAAAAGGTATATTATCATATTTAAATTAATTTAAAAGGTGTTTTCTGTGTTCTTATGGAGCTTGAGTTATAAAAATTGTTTTCCTGGAAAATTTATGTAATGTTACTTTCTTCCTTTTTCTCCCTGTACTCTTCTTTTATTGATTACAATTCAAATACTAGGAAATAGTAGGAAAAAATGGGTGACCTGTTTCAACTGTAGACCTTCCATACTTTAAGATTTTGAACAATAATTAATTTGTATTTATGGTCATTCAAAAAATGGTGTAATCCAAGGATTATTTTTTAATATGCTCGGACTTATGAGGAGGAAGTTTAATATTTTATATAATTTCAGATTTCACAATGAGAATTTGTTTTTATCACAAGTTATGGTTTACATAAGATAAAAATATTATGTTTTTATTATAGGCCTACACATAAATTATTATACTTACAAAAATGGTCAAAATTTGTCCATAAAGCCTACATAATATTGGGTTAAGACTGTTTTACTATAAAAAAAAGGCCAAGTATACCCTAAATATGAAGAAAAATTTAGTAAATAGTCCTACACTTTCTGAGAAACTAAGCGTATTATTATTATTATTATTCTATTTACTAACTTTTGGTTCTGGTTTTTTTTAGATGTACGACTTTAAATCGTGAAATAATTTTTAAAAAACTATTTTTTTATTGGATGGATATTATTACTTGCTCGTGACATCCGCACTACTTAACGAGTTGGAAGTTAGGGCTTCAATTCCACCATACATAACCTCAAAGTGAATGACGATTTGGTTTCTTGAAATGTATCCTACTCACTCTGTGTCCTTTGATTAGTTATTGTGAAGTAGTGAAAGTTCAGTCGGACAGTAAGACGTGTAGTACTAATACTTTGTATATTTTTTAACATCAATATGTCAACTTAAACTAATCATGAATAAATTTTCAATTACTAATCACAATATAGTAGGTTTTTGTTAGAAAAGAAGAAATTTCTATAAAATACAAACGTATTTTTGTGGTCAACGTTTATATAATTGTGCTTAGTTATTATTTTTATTTTATTGGTATTAATAATAGCTATCAAAAGTGACAGCTGGAAATAGTATTAATTGAGGTATGAATACGTTAAAGTAGATCTACTGAATTTTCTATATGTCAGATAAGGTTGTTCATATTTAAAATTGGATTGTACTTACGAATAAATGGGAGGGAGAGAAATTATCGGCGAAGAGACTTTAATCCCCATTGTGAAAATATCATCTTCAATCGTTTTTTCCTTTTCATCCTCTTCCTCTTGTAATTTCTCTTTCTTTTCTTGAAACGGGCAGTGTCCACATAGCAATAAATAACAGTAGCTGGGACGCCAAGAATTATTCTCGTGTTTCTTCGTAGTGTCATTGATGATGTTATTGTTGTTATTGTTGTTGTTGTTGGCGTCGCCAACTTTGCACTTTTTACTGCATAGTTTGAATAACATTGAAACAGAATATTTTTACAGACCACTTTCACTTGCAACAATGTGATTATTGAAAGTTTCAAACCGAATCGATCATGTTTTGTTCGGGAATAATTTATAGTGCTATTGATTGAGAAAACATCGTATGGCCTTCATTTTGTTTTATTTATTAAATATAATTTCAAAACAGATTGTAATATTTGTAATAAATAATAAAATTAAAATACTTAGGTATATTTCCACTGTAGTGAGCTCGATATATTTTTTTCTATTAAACCTTTAAATTGAAAAAAAAAAATGTTTCTTATGGCGTAGATTTTTTAATAAAAGGTATTGTTTAATTTAATATTCCAAACAACACAAATTAAATTAATATAGATACTAGTTTATGTGAAAGAGAGTAAATAAAATAAACACGTGAACATTTCCAAAATACGACGAATCATGGAAGTATTTATATTTAAATATGACAATTAATTTCTAGGAGATAAACAAAAAAAAAACTGTGTTATTGTTGGTTAGTTTAAGTATGATCTATTTTATTTCTAAATTGAATTTTATATATTTACTTTATAAAATTACTTAAATATAACGATTCATGTCGTAATGATACACACTAAGCTATAATATTGTTGGTTAACTGAAGTAGTCTATGTTCCATTTTAGTTCCAGGATTTACTTATTAAATGTATCAAGCTAAACACTAACACGAAATATACAGTCACACTTTCAGAAACACCATCCATTAAAAACACACGCAATTTGAAAACACCTATCCACAAAATTTTTCCCCAACTGACACCTGTGATAGCGAGTCTCTGTGTGTCGCCTGGTTACTGAATACGCCGCAAGCAACACCCTGCTAGTAGCGCTAGTGTGTTGTCAAG
>CABFOV010009758.1:0-18336 GCA_902141375.1 Timema poppense
AACGTCATAACACGGCCGTCATCCCACTGGCGTCATAGTTTTCGACGCGCTAGCAAAAAAGATCCATAATCGACCTGCTGGAATACGTATCACGGTGGAGGCTTGGCATTCCACATTCACAAGTTGTGATTAATACACGTCTTGTCAAAGGTGAAGGGAGGGTTGGGCAATCAGATAAAAATCAGATAAATATGTGCCGGTACCAAGGATTGAACCCCGGACCCCCCAACACAGAAGTCCAACACCTTACCCCTAGACCGCCAGGTTACCACATTTTTCCAAGAAAAATAAGCTTCGCCCGCTTGCCATTGCTGCTTTCGTTTACAATGTGGACGTAGATCAACTCCCCCTCCTCGGTTTGTCGAGCATTATAATGAAACTAATGTCCAATACACTAATAAGAGAAGAATATTTCTACTAAAAATAATATGATGATAGCTTTCACGAAACTAGATAAATAGCATGAAAAATATGACAAACATTCAGGTGGTAGTTCTTTTCATTAATGTTTTGGGAACAGTCCTAAACAATTAAAAAATATATAAAGATTTTAGAGATTAATATGTGATTTTAAAATTAGAACGTCATTGAAAATTCTAGCCCAATCCATAATAGTTTCAAAACCAAGTGGCTACAACTTTAAAATAAATTCCAGCATAATACACGGTTTACTGGCAAAATTCCAGTTTTCCATGTTTTAAAAGGCCTTTACTCCAGTTGCGAGACTTTGGACAAATGTTTCCTGACTAAAATTGGTTTGTAAAAGGTACGCTGAATATAATGCCAAATTTAACATCAGGACAATATATTGCTAAGCTTTGTAGTCCCACATTACACAGCTAACGCATTCGATTACATTCCTGTTGAATAGCAAATAAGCCAAGCAACCATAATAAAAAGATTTTTTCACCCATCTTTGTAGCAACAATCAAAAGGTTATTGGGCATGGCTGTTGATTTGTTAGAGGCAAAGATCCAAGTTAAGGGTTTTATGATATTGTTGATTTTCTCACGGAAGCACATTTGGAGCACCTTTTAGAAAATACACATTTTTTTTGCGATCAACAATGAAATTATTTTATTTTATTGTTAGTAGTATTTTAAATATTAATATTATCTATCAAGAGTAACAGCTGCAGATCACATGACTTGACGTATGAATATATCAAAACTGCTTTAATGACTTGTGTCTCAAAAAGGTTTCTTCCTATTTAAATATGACAAATAGACAGGAAAGGTTGGCAATGGCGTTAATACCAGATATGCCAACAACAGTAGCGTGATTTTTACGGAAGTTGTTTTGATGCAAAACAGAGCTTAGAAAAATCAGTGTAACTTGACCACCAGTTATCTTTATCTATGAGTAAAGACTTAATGTATTGTAAAGCTCCCGCTAGGACAAAACCCAAGCACTTTTTTCCCTCGAGGCTCATTATTCATAGCATAATACCCGGGTTTCCTGATCAGAACTATAACTATTCAAAGCTCAAACCTTTATTCAAAATTGAAAATGCTTTGTTTTTTATTTGTTAAAAATATAGTGTCCACTTTGAGATGAATCAATCATAGACTACTTATAAATCTCTAACAAAATCGATTAAAAATATGACTTTGTGCAACTAACAAGTTTCTAAGATAGCTGGTTCCTTCCGTGCTGAATTCATTAGAGAAACGAAAACAAGGAGTGCGGTTCCTGCGGCGAGCCGACAACTCTCACCGATCCCGACTAAAATAGGAACAAGTGGGATGTAATGCAGTGAGATATGTACCCGGGAATCCCGAGTTATATATAGGCTAGCGTTCATCTCATTCAGAGCCGCTCATCAATAACAGTGTAACTAGCCTTGCATTGTGTGTCGTGCGACACTCCGCGCACGCCAGCCGGCCTTTCATTTTAATTGGTTCTTTGTGTACGTACCATGTCTTGCTTCCCCCGTCAGGGCTACCCGCATATTCACAATAATAGACTAAGCACGAGTAAATAAAGAGTAATAGAAACATACCCGCAGTTGTGTGAAGATAATGTAAAACCATATAGAAAATAAAAAAAATAAAAAACAACAGTATGTTAATTCAAACCCTCCCGTTACGAGCAAGCCAGACTTGACTAATCCGTGTGCCCACAGATGCGGGTTCGACCCAAGGAGGCACTAGTGACTTTATTTAAAGGAAAGGTACGAGGAAGGTATCTTAAACAGGAATTCATCCACATTAGAGTAGGCAACGAATGATAATCACATATGGAAGCATAAAGCCACCTCTAGTACACCGTGCCGGTATTCGAACCAGGATATCCATCAACGGCAACCAATTGTAAAGCCAGTCAGATTGCTCGGCCACCGCTGTGGGTATGAGCCACTCAGTTCGCTGAGGTACAGCCCGAGGGTGGGGGGGAGGTATCAAAGGGTCAGCTGATCCCCCTGTGATATTTAGAAAATTAATTAAATAAATATCTTTAGAAAGAAAATACAAGTTTTTAT
Source organism: Timema poppense (assembly GCA_902141375.1). Classification (NCBI taxonomy): domain Eukaryota; kingdom Metazoa; phylum Arthropoda; class Insecta; order Phasmatodea; family Timematidae; genus Timema; species Timema poppense. The sequence continues at coordinate 2,480 of CABFOV010009758.1, forward strand.
CTTTCCTAAGGGTGTGAGAATGTTCTTTTTTAATCTCAGGCGAAGCAAAGATTGAAACATGTGAGGAAAAGTTGAAGTTGAAACCAAATAGGTTTTTTTTGGGTCAAATAACACTATTCTTAATTTTTAAATTATCTACTAATACTTCTAGATAAATATAAAGTTTAGTAGGGGAAAAAACCACTATATTATATTATTTTTATGCGGACATATGAGTTTATCCTTGTTTGCGTTATAGGTAGATGTAATTTAATCACCAGTCTGTGTTAAAATACTTTTTATTGCTGTTATGTGATGATTATAATTGATTTAAATGGGTAATATTGAGTTATTTTCAACTACTGAATTCATGGTGCAGGCTGTTCATCTCTTACACCTGTCTTCAACACAAGCAATTAACCGAGTTAAAAAGAGGAGTGGAGTGTGCTATTTTTTGAAAGACTTAGCCCCTTCCAGTGAAAAGTACGCTAATCTGTTTCAAACCAGTCAGAGGTATTTGGAAATATTTACTTTTAGTATATCTGAACGATTCGTTCTAGAAGCCTTAGGCGTGGAACATTTTACGTGTGTTTCGTTTTGTTAATACTGTTTTGTTATAAATATAAATACTCGGTCTCTTTGTAATTATAATTACCTATGATGGTTTTCTTTACTCTTATTCTACTGCTGCCGTCATTGTGATACTTCCTCCTATTACATTTTGTGATACATTATTGTCTTTGGCATTCTAATGTAAAAAATAAATGACAGAAAGATTTATTTTGTTTTTTCAAGAAAAAAATCCTGAACTAACAGGAAACGAAACTGTGGATTTAGTTGAAAATAGTGCGTCAGTGAACTTAATTTGTGACTCACCCTCAACCAGTGGATCTAATTCAAATACTAAAATCTCTATAGAAAGTGTAGGATTAAAATATCACATTCCAGTAGAACCGTGGACTCCACCACTAAGTTACAAGTTCCCTAATGTGGTTCAGTCAGGAGGTATTAGACATTTTCAAAGATCATGAATGGACAAGTTTGTTTGGTTGACGTACAGTGCCAAGGACAATAGCGCTTACTGTAATGCATGTGTACTTTTTTGATCAAAAGAAGGAGGTAGGAGTAGAATATCTCTCGGAAGCTTTGTACGGACTCCGTTTCTAAACTACAAAAAAGGAAATGAAAAGCTTTGCGGACATGCCTCCAATGAATAACATAAAACAGCAATTATAAGATGTTCTGAATTTAAGAAGACACTTGAAAAAAAGACACACTCAGTTGAAGTCAGATTAAATTGTGAAGTGAAAAAAAGATCTGAAGAAAATCAAGCACGTTTGATACCCATTATAAAGAGAGTAATACTATGTGGCCGACAAAATTTCCGCCTAAGAGGTCATCGTGATGAAGGAGAGCTTAGGGAAAACGATAACACAGAAAATGAGGGAAACTTCCGAGCATTTTTGAAATTTCATATTGTTGCCGGTGATAGTGATTTAAAGAACCACACAAAAACAACACCTAAAAAATGCTACATTTATTAGTAAAACAACTCAGCACGAATTGCTTGAAGCTTGCGGAGAAGTTATCCTTAGTAAAATTGTTAAGTCCATTAAAGCAGGGCAATTTTTTCGGTACTAGCAGATGAAACAATGGATGTCTTTGTATTAGATTTCTGGACATACTTTCACTTAAAATTGGAGAAGAATTCTTAGGTTTTGCGGAAGCGAGAAATCTCAGTGGCGAGGTTCTCACAAACTTACTTCTTGAAAAATCTTGGACCTAAAATTGAGAGCCTGTGTGGTCAAGAGTAGGATGGAGGGTCTGGTAAAATCAAAGGTGTGCAAGATCGTATTAGGTAAAAACAGCCTCTTTCTCTTGGAGTGATTGACTTGTGGCAACAACGCTGGAAACATAAATCTAAGGCAGTGTGTCCATCTAATGTGGTTGACAGCTTAGTGTATGCTTCAGTTGTTTTTTTTACCTAAACATTAAAGATCTTCTCCACATTTGTCTGTTTTTCCCATTACTACTTGCACTAGTGAGATATCATTTTCCACCCTAAGAAGGTTAAATACATATTTAAGGTAAAATATGTATGAGTAATGATTACATGGTTTAGCCATGTTAAATATTCAACGAAGCATAGAAGTTCATCCTGATGAGGTTTTAGAGAAATTTGCTCAAAAGAATAAGAGGAAAATGCAATTAATGCATTTATAAAATATGAGGTACGTTTGAACAATGTTTTAAAATAGGTTTTCTAACTATTATTATTATTAGTAATTACTGTTTCTATACAAAAGATACTTGCTATTAGCATTATATAACATTTAATTTTTGTGGATTTATGGAGTCATTTAAGTGATTACTCTGAGAAATTGATCAGACCAAAAAAAAACTATCACATTGCTATAATGCATTTTCTAACGTTTTAAAATATCCTTATTTTACCTAAATAATATGCTTAGATTGTTAGTAATTAAGTTATTTATAATTATTATGGCCCCCCTATGAACATTTTCTGGATCAGCGCCTGGGTACAGTCCAATAATATCATAGGAAGAACCTTAGCTGATCGCTAGAAAGGTTACTAGATCTTTCATGTATTCATACTACAAGTCATGTGAACTTCAGCTGTCATTTTTGAGATAAACTTATGAAAATACTTATGAAAAAATATTAATAATACCTTATAGTAAAATATATTTTTAATATTAATCGCAAAAAGAATGCTTGCGTTTTCTTAAAGGCCGTCTCTATGAAAATTGAACTACAGTGTATAAAGTTACGCGTAATTCGCGGGATTGTTACCTTCAACATTATAAAACAAGGAATTTTTTTAGTGATGGTAGGAATAAGGACTAAGCAGTGTAGGCCTCCATAGGATTTATTTTTTTAATTATTAATGAATTACGTTCCAAGTTAGATTTTCTTTTTACGTTAAAATATATTCTTATTATATGTTAAGGTATGTATTCTAAAATTTTACATGTTCTTACCTCAGCGCCATTGTACGTAAAACGAATAACGGTTAATTTATGCTCATAATAATGAAGAGTAAAAATAAATATTCATTCCATGTTGTTGTGAAAACAAAAGACTCCTTTGCGTCTACGACAGCTTTTTAAGAGAACCAGGGACAACCCCTTAAGTAACCTTAGCTCCTGGGATATCATGCGATAAGCAAATATACGTTTCTATGGTGGGGTTTTATAGCAGCTCTCCATGTGATCTGCTGCTATCAAGTTTGATACCATTATTTAAAACTTAAAAGGTATTGATAATATTTAACAATATAAAATGTAAGTTGACAGCAATAAAATATGTCTGTATTAGTTATAAGTTTCTTCCTATCAGAATACAGTTGTAGAGTTAGTTCAAACCCCACAAGAGCCGCCTTGCCCCTATAACAATTCAGTCGTGCCATTCTTGTTCCGTGATTGCGTGCGATATGCATTAATATATTGTCTGCAACATGAGCGTGTTAGAGGACATATTTACAATGCATTAAACTATAATAACAATTAAACTTGTTCTTTGAGACTAGGCCTATAGAGCAGGGATTCCGAAACAGGGTTCCGCGATCCCATGTCCGGGGTTCCGTGAGAATGTGCAAAGTTTGCGAAAAAATAGTACAACTTGCCACGTGTATGTTTTTTTTTAGATCAATAAACAAATTATAATATTAAGGTTTCAACGTGACATATAAATAAAACAAAGAAGCATTTTGAAAGTTTATCTTGGTTAGATATTTGCTCGATAGTTATTTAAGAAATGAGAGAGATTTAGAGTGCACTTCCTTAAATACGGCTGATGTGTGCGGCCCACACTGCTATGTTTGCTTTCTTACTCGCTTCAATTGTCTGTGATAATTTCTATTGAGATATTAATATTTGTTCATCTCAATAAGTGAAAACGATGATTTATTTTATTTGTTGCTTAATGACACATAATGTTTTGTTAATATGATAGTGTTTGATTAACTATTTTAATCCTTTCTAACTACTATACTTGCCGTGGACAAGATGTTTGCAAACTGACGTCGTCTTGTTTATTATTATTAGTACCGCGTCTTACTACCCGTCCAGGCTATACGCACGTCTTCTTATTTGGAATCGCCGGGTTTATCATGGGATCGTTGTATTGGAAGATGCACAGATGGCGCCCACTCAATGATTGGCTCAATAAAGGTATTTGTTACTCTTGTCAGAGAAAATAATCTAGACATTATAACGACCCACTGCTTTCTTCATAGGAAAGTTCTAGTTTCTAAAACGATAAACGATTAGAGAAGATTTGAAACATGTTCTTGATGCAGCTGCTAATATAGTTGTTTACAAACATTTGTGAAAACACGGGTAGAGACCACGTCACGTGACTTCTACACACCGAAGTTAAATGGCTTTCAACAGGAAAAGTGTTGACACGCATATTTGAACTATGGTAAGTAGTTGAATAAATAACTTATTAAAGAAAGAAAGAAAGAACTACGAGAGCAATTCTAGATTTTCTTCATAGGAAATAATAGAGTTTATCTTAAGGACGAATCGTGTCTCCTGAAACTAGCATACCTGGCAGATATTTATAAACACCTAAATAAGTTGAACACCAACATGCAAGGTCCCAAGGAAAATATTTTGACGTGTACAGACAAACCCGTAGCATTCAGAAATAAAATTGGTATTTGTAAAAAAAAAAAAAATCTTTCTAAGGGTAATTTTGAAATATTACCCCTATTTTCTCATATTCAGAGCATTACAAATGACAACCACCGTGAACCCATTATGCCCCTGATTTCCGGCCATATGGAATATCTGGCTGAAAATCTTGCCAAGTACTTCCCTTCTTTGTCACCGGAAGAGTATGATTGGGTCAGGAACCCTTACACAGATTCTCCAAGCAGTTCAGAAAATTTACTCAACCTGTAGGAAGAATAAAAATTGACTGAACTGAAGTATGATCACACACTAAAAATTAAATTTATTGAACTGTCATTAGATATGTTTTGATATCAGTGTAAAGAGTGTTTCTTGTCATCTCTCAGAAAGCTATGCACATATTGTTACAATTCTAAACATCGCAGTAGTGTGAGCAAACATTTTCGTGTTTAATGAATGTAAAAACCAAACAGAGGAATATACTGTTGTCTGTGGAAGAAGAACTTTGTGCGTGCCTATTAAAGATGCGACCCCGAATTAAATTGTTGTGTTCAAAAAAGCAAGCACAAGTTTCACATTAAATTAAGCGAAAGTAGAAATCATTATTACTCTATTGAAAGTTTTATTATTTTCAGTTGTGAATTAATAATAAAACAATAAAATTTAACTTATTTGTTCGTTAAAGAGTCTTTAAAAACCATTATAATAACACTAAACTACTGCAAAATATATATACACCAATTTTGTTTATAACGAGTGAGCCAGATGTAAACTGAAAATGTTTGTATTTGTTTATTAACAGTAATATTAGTAAGCGAAATATTAATAGGCAGTAAATCCTTGTATAATATTTTATTCAAAAGTATGATTTCATTATTATTTACTACTAACACATTTTTTTACGTGTCTTAAATAAATTTAACCCTGTCGAATCTATTATATGTCAGCCAGATAGGGGTTCCTCGAGATTTTTCGAAATATTTCAAGGGTTCCTCCAAACAAAAAAGTTTGGGAATCACTGAAATATAGAGAGACGACCATCATTCACTTCAATGGATGAATATTACCAAAACTAGATGAAAGGTATAGTAGTAGGATTTTGGTAGGAATATTTAGGAAATACAAAATATATTTTTATGCAACCACAAAAGAAAAAAACCCACTTTATTATTAGTTTAATTTATAGGTATTGATATAATCAATGATAAATTACAATCAAGGGCGTAAAGCGAGGCGTCCACTAGATTTTTAAAATAATTTTATACCAGGTTTTTATACACATATATGTACCCTCGCTGGGGGAGCGGGGCTTTCGGATCCCACCCAAACCCTATCTTATAACACCCTTGATGACAATTACAGGTTACGTATGAATATACTGTTTTAATAACTGCCAAAAAAAGTTCCTTGCTATATAAATCGACCTCTTCATCAATATCGGCACAAATCAATTTAACCCAAAATCCGCATCTACGGATAATATAATAATTCAAAACAATCAAAACCAAAACACCATACTATTTATAGGTGGATAATTAAATGCAGCCCATAAAATTAGTGGTCTTATAATAATTGAATTTGTTTGAACGTGTATGGCACGAGTATTATAAATTATAATGTTAGGTGAACACTATTTTGTAGTGTATTTATTCCACAGCAATAATACTACGCGCACACAAAGGCAAAATAAATATAATTTGTTTACACAATTCATGATTATTTTTTTTTGCTTATAATTTATCAAATGTTTTAATAAAATAAGAAATGGTTATTTGCAGCTTTTCATTCTTTTATTTAATTTCCATCCGCACTGAGAATATTATTGCCGATATCCGCAGATACACACACACCCACGCATATATTTTTTATGAAAACATTTTGCTATTGAGCGCCTAAGTACCTTTTTGTGTGATAGGACACATTGCCAGTACTCTAAGTTTCAAGGTTAATTTGGATTTACGAAATTGGGCTCTCTCTCGGAGGAGACATAAAAAACTACATCAATTTCCTGCTGCCCACACGAGACCCATTGAGAGAACGTGGCAGAAGATTAGCTTCATTTCCACACTTAAATACTTATATATATATATTAAAAGAGGCTATATGTATATATATATTAAAAGAGGCTATATATATTAAAAGAGACAAAATATTTTCTAAGAAAGCTCGTGTTTTAAAAGGTTTACTAATAATATTTTGCGCAATATCATTCTAAAGTCTTCATCAAAGTCAGTTTTCCTTATTTATTTCTAAAATAACCAATTATTAAAATTTACTCTTGGAATCATCCCTCTGGCGGCTTCTTAAAGGTATCTTTCAGCAAGAGGTTGCCATTTCCATTAATTAAAATAAAATAACATAAAATAATGAAAATCAACTAAGCAGGAATGATTGGAACGGTCATGCCTCTTGGTTAAAAATAAAATAAAAAACCACCAGAACATAATCAGTTTATGAAATTTGATGAGCCCAACGTGACGGGAGCAAACTTTGGTTGGCTGGCGGGCCACTCAGAACGTACTAGAGGGCCTCAAGTGGCCCGCGGACCACGAGTTGGACATTCCTGGTCTAAGGCGTCACCCTCGCAATATATATGACTGCTTATGACGGGGAGATCAGAGTTCAACCCCGGTTGGATGTAGCGAGGGTGGTTTTCCATATAATATGGTTTCCCAATCTCCCTCTCCACGCATATGCGGGTGAACTTCATCTAAATATAACCTTCATAATCCCTAAAACCATTAAAATAATTAGTACAGGGGCTTATGACCCGAGATAGTAAGACGCGGAGCTAAGAAACCAATAAAAAAATCAGCACCAATTACAAACTAGCTTAACCCTAAAACAGCCAGTAGAAGCACTACCGACTGAGCTGAGGTGTTCGACTGTAATTTTAAGTAAGAGCCAAACAAATTCCTTTAAACATGTTTTGAGGTGCTTCTTGATATCAAAGCAAGTAGTCTTATTTAAGTTATATATTTTTATGCTGGGTTGTTTAAATTGTACTTTTTTTTAGATAAACTCCCGAATTTTGTATGAACCACAGTACAAAAATAAATAATAGCTACATTTTAATCTACCACACATATATATTTTTTAAGTCAAATATAAATTAGAAGAATTTTTAGCCTACGAATGCTATTTACAGAAGGAAAGATACATTCCGATAGCCGAGTAATGTTTTGTTCAACGAGAAGCGATCGATAATGAAGACATTACAAATATTTATGACAGCTAAATATGACAAATTGACATTCCTTACATTCTTACTTTATTTATCTCCTAAAATTATTTTAGCAGTCTTATACCTCGCAGGCCAGATACGTGCTTAAAAAAAGTGTTTAGATTAGAACACGGCCCCCAAAGGTTCAACTACTAACTCCATACGCCGAATTAATATATTTTCCCTAATAAAAAATAAACTTTAATTTTTAAAATTGCGTCATTATTGTAAATTTTAACATAACATCCATATATTAAGCTAATATTAGTAAATTAAGGCCACCAAACATTAACTATTATTGCTTGATTTTAAAATCGTATTTATATAATGGAAACCTATTTTTTATAATTTTTAATCTGCCCATTACATTATCGCATAAATAAGCTTACATTAAATATAAACTAAAATTTGTAAGCCATTCTAGGAAAATTAATTTATATAAAGTGAATAAAAAACAATACATACTACATTTTAATCTGAATATAATGATAAATAATAATTTAAATATTTAGATTAAGTTCAACGATTTTACAAAGCCGTTGAAAACAATCAATGCGCTTCTGGTCAATGGTTAAAAAAAAGTGTTTTTATTATTCAATGTAAAAGCTTTGAATGGTAACACAAAATTAATGTTTTAAGGACGTTTACTACCTATGACATCACAGCTGGTCAAGATAGGATTTCCCGTGTTGGTGAATTTACGTTTTACTCAGCGAGTTTTAAAGATATAACGTTGAAATAAAAACAATTAATTTTTAAATAATTCTAAAAATAGTCATAAAGTGTCACAAAATTATTATTATTATTATTGTCTTTATGCGAGTAGGCCTAGTTATTTTGTAAACTTTTTTTTATAAATCCTCTACAACCTAGGTTATTTAGCATGATCACGAAAATGGCCTGTAAGATTTTTCCTTCCGGGGTGTGGATTAAAAAAGTCCGTAGTAGTATAATGTCTGGCTAGAATAGGAAACTGAGAAAGGTTATATTAAAACTCCAAGACAATGTTTTCAAGGCGCAAATATTAAAGTGATGGTGTTGGAAGAAGAGGGAAGGGTTATCAGCACATTCTAAGACAAGAGCCTTCGCAGGGTAAACTTAATTTTATTTCCTCTCTATTTTGTACATTGGCGTCTAAGTGCGATAGTGCTTAGAATGTTTAGGGGCAAAATAGCTTAGAAATCTCCAAGTAGGCACTGTCGTTAAATTGTTGTAAATAATAATAATAATTTTCTATAAGCTGCGGACTAACCACGAATATGAAAAACGCAGATTTCCAAAAGGCTCTTCAAGATCTAGCCTTTATTTCTAAGCCACAATTTAAATTTTAAAACATATTTTGGGACAAAAAGTTGTGTATTCTGTTTAATTTATTATTACCAAAAATAATTTTCCTAGCATTTAAAAAAATCATGTTTGGGTTCGTTGACATACAATTGAGACCTTTTTCATTTTTATTTATTTATGGTATTTAACGTGCACTTTCTGACCAGACTGATTATATAAAAACACGAGAATTTCCATGAACAAAAGCTAAAGGGTTACCAATTTTGCCGGGAAAGGTATTTTCGTCTTTATTCCAGAGTTATTTTACATGCCACAATTGACGTGAGACTGCCGGCTTTACGTCCCCTCTGAAGGAAGTTGTGCTACGAATTTTTAACGCTCCAAGTCCATCGACCTCAGTTGGGTTTGAACCTACATCGTGTCCTGAGATGAACACTTATCCCAAGACCACCGATTTGCATTGCTTGGATTGAAAATTGTGCAGTGAGAGGGTTTGCAAAATATTTAGTAAGTTTTAACGGGGTCCACTGGGTTTGACTGTGCAAAGAAAGTGCGTTCTTTGAGTGGCCACCCCACTATTCATACATACTACCTTAGTTAATATCTTACCCCAATCGGCGTACCCCTTGACTGATATAGTTTGCCGATAATGGGGAGGTCCGGAATTAGAATCCTAACTGGGTACATTTTCATAATTTGTTTCCCACGCTCCCTCCACGAAACTTCGGATATATTTTCTATAAATTACATCTTATTAATACTATCCAATTAGTGTAGATACGCATTTATCGCGGGATGGTATTTCCTATTTCGGCTTATAAAAGTGAACTTCCGATCGGCAAAGCCAGCGAGGCCGGGTGATATATCTCCTTCAACAGTTTTTCGTCAGATTGTTAGTAAATGTCGATTAAGCCTACTCAAGAGAGAAAGCAAAGCTCAATGAATCTAAACGAGTCTTTTCCTATTCCTCCCAAGGTCGAGAAAATCGATGCATACCTGATGCGAACCTGATTAGGCTACCTACGTATCAAAGTGCGGTTTTCACCATTCTTCATTTGACAACAGCGATTGGGACCATAGTGGACAGAAATACATAAGAACTTTGTAATAAAACATAACTCGGTAATATAGCAGTAATACAAAATATTAGTGTCAGTAGCATAAATCTACGGAACGTTGTAATAAATCAGTGCCATGATATAAATAAATCTTGTGCAGATTTAAAGGTCTTACTTATTTCATAAGTGTAAGAAATATCAATATAATTGGTGCTCGATCACGGGGCTTTAAATACCAATTATATCATCAAATAACGAGAACATAATTTTAATTGGCGTTCGATCACGGGACTATAAATACCAATATTAAACCGTATCATTTTAATCGGCGCCCATGGCGGACGCATATCACCATAATATAATATGGTTTATGAAACCAATATACAAGCTATTAACCAACTTTAAATATAAGTGTAGTCTTGGCAGACTGTAAACAACATTAATGATAACTACATATTTAAATTTTCTAAAGATTTCATTCGTATTTGTACAGTATTACCTGTAAAATTGAATTGTATATCATTTAATGTAAATGTTTATTCAGGAAAGTGGGGATTAATACTTCACTATTTTCAAACAATAACACTTTTAATTATCAGACACATGTTTTTGCATAAGAACATTGAAAGAAACCGTTAAATATGCCCCCCTCCCCACAGTGTATCAGACGATAAAATTGAGCGTCAAGCTTTGGCCCTTGGCAATGTGTGTGTGTGTGTGTCCATCCAGTTATATTATCGAGATCAATGAGATGAAGCGACACAAGACAATCGGGATTCCTTTGTTCCCATCAGTTGTGGAAATTAAATCACTATATATATATATATATATATATATATATATATATATATATATATATACACACACACACACACACACACACACACACACACACCTCCAAACAATAAGCATCAATGTACTTATTGGAAATGTTTGGAAAGTCGTTAGAATAAAGGTTGCAAGAGGCCAATACACTTATTGTGTACTACAAAACTTAAATATCCTAAAATTATCACTAATCGAACAGCTGATGTTGTAAATGCTCCTATTTTAAAATATCATTTATGTGATCAATATATTTATTTAAATATAACTTTTGCTTTAATTTTTTCCCAGCTATTTTGAAAATAATACATTAATTCTACCACAAGAATAGCACTCGGTGAAAACCAATATCTACCAAACAAATTCATACAATATGTTTTATTTTGCTATGCATAGCTTAATAAATATATTACGTTCAGTAAATGTTATGTAGGCCTACTGTTAATAACGAGTTAATGTAGGTATCTTTATACAAACAGTCCATAAACTCAGGTGTGTCAAACTAGGGGTAGTTCAGAAGAGAACGATAAACCACAAGTTGGTTGAAGAGTTCAGTCGGTCGTGAACGATGAGCCACAAGTTGTATTTCGGTCAGTCACGAAGGAGTGAACTAGTTAAAAAGTGATCCGTTCAAGGTTCAACCCCCTCCCTCTCCCGAAATTTAATAAACAAAATATATATAGCTTTATTTCTGGTTCAAACAATATCGAAATTAATTTACAAGTACAAATTAGGGGGCTGTGTTACCATTAAAAGCACTTCAGAGAGCTTCTAGAGGCGTTTAATATTTAGAATTTATTCTAGCCTTTGGCAGTTATGTTGTTATGTCACCATAAAAAACACTTCAGATAGCTTTTATAGAGTGTTTAATATTTTTAATTTTTCCTAGCCTCCGGCAGTTGGGGAGCTATGTTGCTGCATAAAAAGCAATTTAGAGAGCTTCTAGAGGTGTTTAATATTTAGAATTTGCCCTAGCCTCCGGCAGTTACGGGTTTATGTTGCCATAAAAAACATTTTAGAGATATTCTATAGGTGTTTAATATTTATAGTTTTTTCTAGCCTCCGGCAGTTACGGTGTTATGTTGCCATAAAAAAAACACTTCAGATAGCTTCTAGAGTTGTTTACCTATATAGATTTTTCTAGCTTCCGGCAATTGGGGATGTGCTCACCAACCCTCCCCTCCTGAAATTATTGGCTGACTACGGCCTTGGAGCTGTTTGTCCATCTTTAAATGGAACCAGATAAAAATTCAAGAGTGGCCAAACTTAAGGGTCTAGCGATCTACTTGAAAGAAGGTAAATCCTTAGCGATCTACTTTGGAGCCATATTGTTTGCTTCATTGTTAAAAAAATGAATAATCCATCTCGTGTTTTAGTAGTAAAGTATGTTATAAATTAAATTCATTTCACTGACAAACTAAATTTTTCATTAAACTACAGTATATAAGTTAACTGAAAAAAGTATATTCTCATTTAACATTTGACTATGAAGTTGTATGACACTGCATTTCAATAGCCTAAATTAAAATACCCCGTATCTACAAATTTGGTTAAAATTGAGCTATATGAATATAAGGTTCATGAGCTTGTATCTTGCCTGTCTATTACAGGATGTGGTTTTTTTTTGCAGCTGTTGCTGCCTAGCGCCAGTAAATAAAATCTCGTATTTATTCGGGCTCTATATTAATATATTAAGTGTGAAATCCTTGTAGTTCCTGTAAACTTTGACTCTTAGGAGATAAGAAGTTTTCATTCTAGGCCATCGATATCTTCTATAGTATTTTTAATCAATATCCATGCCGCTCAATCGGTCAATCGCGATCGACTGTTTTTGGACAACTCTTGAGATAAATTAACTGCTCATTCCACGAAAAGAATCACATTAAACTATTACCGCATATCTACTGTGAAAGGGGAATCTTTAATTTTAACAATAAGACATTTTTCAATCATGCCGGAGATTGAACCCGGAATTCTTAGTCCAGTAATATATATACTTTTGCAGATGATTTCAAACGTTTCTAGATACACTCCTATGCATTTATACGGCATGGGATGTATTCTACAGTTTTTATTTTGATAGTGCCAGTTTCGACAGTATAAAAATAGTGAATTGTCAAATGTTGGCTAATTTAGTCTTTTTTTTTATACCCTCGAAAAGGTTCATCAAAGCGTGGATGAGTTACACAAACGATTTGACGAGGTTATACAAGAAAACGTCCCTGGCATATTTCACACGAATATGCCAAGCATAACGCATACACATTCGTTACTACAACACTATGAGAAGTGAAACTATACCTACAATTCAACAAACAAACAAACAAACAAACAAACAAAAAACATGGGGTCAACCCGCAATCAAACTATACCAACCAACGGTTCACCTAATTTACTAAAAAAAACTCAAGGGATTTGATTTCCATGAAGCAGTCGCTGTATAAAAAAACAAAAGCTAGTATAACTATGAAACAGACAATATCCAGGATTTCAGCTCAGCTAAAATTATTCTAGTGAAAATGTGTTGCCTCTAGAACAGCGGCCGGCATTTAATTAGTCTGAGGACCGTAATATGACAATATAAAACATTTCACAGACCACCTGTATTAAAACAATTTATATACTCGTATATAATAATAATAATAATAATATTTAGCACCGCGTCTTACTACCCGTTCGGGTTACACGCTTTAAGTACTAATTACGCTAATGGATTAAGAATTGGGAAGGTTGAATTAGAGGAAGTGAACCCGCATTTGCGTAGAGGGAGAGTGGAAAACCATTCAGGAAAAACCACCCCCAGTTCACCCAACCGAGATTCGAACCTCGGTCTCCCCGTCCTCAGCAGTCGAGCTCAACACGACTAGCGCGTTAGCCAACTACGCCACCGAGCCGGGTTACTCATATATAAAAAAAGGCAGTTGTTTGGAGATAGGTTTTGGCTTAATTCAACTACTACAGGGCTACGTGTTGACTATGTTCGGGTTTACATATGCCCGCGAAACGAGATTATCACTAATAAACAGCATCAAAATATATCTTCGCAACAAGATGAATCAAGATCACTTGTAGGAATAACTACGAATTGCCTGTACCACCCACCTTAACTCCCGACTTTCATGAAACAGCGGAAAACAATAAATGTAATTTTTCTCATTAGATTTAAATAATAATTATGTTCTTACTATTTATATCAATTCTTACTTTATTAATAAATAATAATGTTTAAGAGCACGTCTATTTTTTAAAATAATTAGGCAGATTTATTCATTCAGGTAGGTACAGACAGAAAGACAGACAGTTCCTTCTTCCGGCCCTCAGGATCAGAAGGGAAAGCTTTGCGGGCCGGATGTGGCCCGCCAATTACTGATCATTGATCTAAGAGTTCTCTGGAGTGATCCTCACTTTGAATTTTTTTTAGACACGGTCTATTTTTAACTATTACTAGGGGAAGACCCAGTTTCAAGAATTATACAGTTTTTGAACACTCTGGGAATTTAACTAAATATAGTTCAGTATATAGATGAGTTACCGAATGGGCTAAGCTGTGTCGGACAGGGGAAGAGTATCTGAGAATAGAGATTTAGTGCAAGGATTATTCCCCAAAATAGTTCAAATACAAAGTAAGGATGGCCAAGACAGTTTGTCTTGTTAGGTCACCGGATGTGTGTGTAAAAATAAAGGGCCAGGTTGTCTAATACTCAACACGGCAAAAAAGACTACACCATTCGGTGTCGAAGAAAAAGAAACGGGTCACCACCAAATAGTTGTTTGTGTCAACCCATACTGACAACAGAAAGGTGCAACCGAGAAGATTATCGTGTTGAATAGGGACGAACTTCACTTTATGCAAGCTAGGCAGCAAATAAGAAACGGAGAAAAGTCGAGCTAAACCACAAGGTCATCTGGCACGTCATAGAGCAAACACGCGTTGGATGTGTCGACCAGACAATTCGCAGAAACACAGCTTCCAAACACCTGATTCAAGGACACAAGCGCGTCAAGGTAGAATAGAAAACAAATTTAGAATGTGTGTGTTGAGGAGGTCGGGAGCAGGGGAGTATGATCATTTGACTTCAATTGTATTGTAAACAAAACAAAATAACTTTAAGCATTTTTATGCTTCTTATATTAATTTCTAATGTATATTTCTCCCAACAAAGTTGCTTACTTAGATAATTCGAAGCTATTTTGCGAGGCGGGTTGCATCTAAACATGACGCACATAGGCACTTGAAACAAAATCACTATTTAGACGCTGCCAATGTGCCAAATAGAGGTGTAGGGGAGAAAATGAGTAGTTCACCTACGAGACCTCGTGTTTATCTGCTGATAACATCCCCTCTTCCGCTGACGTTTTTCACATTTGCTTCCGTTTTATTGCGGGCTGAGGAGAACTTCGGTTCAAACATACCTCCTGCTTCCAGCTTCGACGTACAGTCAAGGGAACGAGAATTCTACATACTATGTTGATATGCATATGTACCCTCTTTGGCAGCCAAAATAAAATTTTCAGAAGTTAATACTAAAAAAAACCCCTTGCTTTCCGTATTACTTGATGTGGCTGCATTTAATGCTATTAAGTGTTTGCGTTGCTTCAAATACCTCACAATGCTTGTGCGACCACTATTGCTTAGGTCAACTTCACCTCTACACAGCTCACATATGTGAGGTTGTTATCCCCAACTGCGTCTTCGGGTGTAGCGGGTTGCATCATTCTAGTCAAAGTACAGTCTCCGGGTAACGTTTGTTTCTAGGCGTCGATCTCGCGGGTCCAGTGGGTGGGGGTAAGGAAGGGAGATGGGGGAGAAAACATAGGCGGGTT
>CABFOV010009759.1:0-18334 GCA_902141375.1 Timema poppense
CCATTTTCCTTCCACTCCCATCCAGCATTTCTCGCCTCACCTTTTTCACTCCCAATCTCAACTCGACCCAGCCATCTTGCCATACCCCTCTTCGCTCGTTACCAACTTAACTTTAGGCATAACACACTGAATGCCGAGCAGATAGCGCCAGCTGTCCTCTGGAGCGCTTTACGAGCAATGATATGTGGATAAAAGAAAAACGTGGTGGCCATCTTTGATTGGCGATGAATAAATTCATCACAATGCTCTAAAAACTGTAAAATTTCTCGTGCTCCCTTCTGCCGCACCTTAACTATGTGACTATTAGCAGTGGAAGGTAAGGGTATTGAATACACTGTGCCACTCTGCCTTCACACAAATGCAGGTACATTTTATATCTTCATCGGCTCAGATATTACTTAAGAATTTATACAGTTGACCGTGTCGCTTTGCCTTCACACAAATCAGGTACATTTTATATCTTCCTCAGCCCAGATATTATTCAAGAATTTATGCATTTATATATTATTTCATCAAAATATAGTTGCGAGCATTAAATTCAAGTTACTCAATTCAATATTACCTATGAATTAATGTAAGAGCTATATATTATTCAGACAAAATATAGTTGCGAACATTAAATTATTTTTTCTGTTATAAGTGGCTTGAGGAATAAAAGTGTTGTTTTCACTTTATACGTGGGTAGCAATCTACCGTCACAATGCATCGATGGTCACATGGTTTAAGATGTCACTAGATGGGCGTTGACAAAGTGATCGACGTTTGATTTTCTCCCGAGCCTGAACTATTTACCGTTATATTTCATTCGCGCTAACTCTCTCACTGAGGATGGACGTCTTTTCTCCTTTGCTCCATCTAGAGGGATAAAAGCTAATTACTTTTATAAATACAAACCATATATTGTTGCGTCGGGGTTCAAGTCCCTTAGAGGGCAACCAACGCTAATTACTTCAAATTTCAAACCCCGACAAAGGCAGTTACACATTTAGCCTGGCCAAAATCAGCTCAGGAGGGAGGGCGGAGGGGAGAGTGGAGGCCGGAGTTCAAATCTTGCTCAGGGGAACTAGAGTGGTTTTCTACACTCCCTCCGTGCCTGAAGATTGAGGTTTGACACCCGTTAAAGAGGCCCTTCAACTTCATTATCAGCGCGGTCTATACCAAATAATAATCTTAGAGGCCAATTTTTGTTTTATTTATTTTAGCCCTTACGGCTTACTTCTGTCTGTTTCAAACCCTTACATGGCATGTCTAGTATCTGGCCGTTTAAGGGGCAATGCTGGAATCAATTCCCTGCCGAGTATAGGGTTGGTGGAACACTGGGTGCGTGTGACTTACTCGTCTAGTTATGTCAGGGGTTTGAATATCCGCTGAAGTTTATGGTTTCCCTCTTCCACCTTACTCCTCTCTGTTCAAATATCAGTCGGGTGAACTAGGGTGTTTTTCTACACTCCCCCCACGCAAATTCCGGAAACAAGAAATTACAAGTACCAACATATTTGGAACAAGAACCAACAAGTTTGGAACACGGTTAAGGGGGTGAGGAGGGGGGAGTCAGGAGGAGGATGGGAGAGTAGTGTGGAGGCCGGAGTTCAAATCTCGCTCGGGGGAACTAGGGTGGTTTTCTACACTCCCTCCGCGGCTGGAGCTCGAGGTTTGACACCCGTTAAAGAGGCCCTTCAACTTCATTATCAGCTCGGTCTATCCCAAATAATAATCTTAGAGGCCATTTTTTGTTTTATTTATTGTAGCCCATTCAGTCTGTTTCAAACCCTCACATGGCATGTCTAGTATTTTCTTGGTCAGGGTTCAATTCTAGGGCGGGTAAGCTGATGGTAGTTTTCCGCACACTTCGTGAAAATGTGGGTACATTTCCTATTATTGCGGATAACCCGCACGTTTTGCCAGAAAGGGTACGTGTCACTCAAATAGTTATGGCAGGGGATGTCGTGGGTTCAAATCTCGCTCTGGTGAATTAGGATGGTTTTCTATTCTCCCTCACTCCACGTAAACGCTGGAACATTTCTACCTTACTCCTCCGGTCCATGACGGATAACTACATCCACGCATGTCGCCAGACGATACCAAACAACCAATTTATTAGACATTTGTGTTGGGGGATAGAGGCCCTAACTAAGAATTTCGAGGCCCCTGATTGTGCATAATTAGAGCTGTGTCAATGCTCTCTAGTTGGGAAAAAACCCATTACCACATAGGGGGTTGCGACATTGTGATGACTAGTTGCGACATCACCGGGAAATAACCCATCGCCGAGGAGGCGGGTTCCAGAGTCAATGACCTAGCTCACAGTTTCAATGTCACGATCTATTCTTGTCCTGATTGTCTTGTCGACACGCCAAACTAGCGCCAAGTATGAGTCACCGGGAAAAAATCCATTACCACATAAGGGATTGCGACACATACCTCTAAGGATGAGAAGTGAAAGGGGTCTCAAGGCAGGGGAACCGTTTATTACATTCTACCCCAAATGGTTGTCAGGAGAGGTTCGTGCTGTTTGTTCCGGACAGTCCAACAGAGTCTTGTGACATGGAACCAATGTTCATTCTACGCCACGCCGCCATCAGAAGAGCTTCGTGCTCCACGCCCGACGCCACGGACCTTATGCTAATAAACAAATAAATAAAAAAACTACAACACCTCAATACTAGCAAATAATTAATTAGCAATAATCAATTAACAATCATTAATAATTAATCATCAAGAACCAACATGTCCGGGGTGGTAGGCGAGGGGGTTGTTGGGGAGGGGTTGTAGGGGAGGAAATTTCGTAATCATCACTTGGGAACACGGGATAAGAGGCCAGGAGGAGGGTAGGCCTGGAGGGAGGGGTAAACCAACAGCCAATCAGAGAGCGAGGAGCGTGGTCACGTGACCAAAATCACCCAATAAGAAAGTAGGTCAAACTGGGCCAAGGTGCCAATATCACTACTCATATTATGCTGGATCTATGCTGGGTAAGAAGGATTATTTGCAGTTTTCTGCAAAATATTCAGTATTAGGTGGAAGCGAAGCGAAAGAAGGAGATCGCAGCTAGGTCTGTCCAATTATTTTAGCCTAAAGAGAAACTCTTGGTCCTCTCATCACAATCGGATATTTTATGCCATAGCATACCGAAACAAATTCTGTACATTCCTTTATGACATCTGTCATACAGCTTTCAAGTCTACTCAATTTTGTTAGATGTTTACCCAACTGGAGACATTTAAAAACCTTTTTCTTCACTATGCCATAGAATGTGGCAACAGAATATCATCAAGAAAGGGAGTGAGCTGCAGGAAGACTATAAATGATGTCCTCATGTTTTAATACTGTTGCCTTGATATCTTTTGTTGTCTGAGATGCTTTCAACGAACTTAATTTTTCATGGATAAAATGTAGTAGTAGTACATCAATAGGACAAATAACATGAACTGTTACATCTTCTTTTTCTCTCACCTCAGCTATTAGTTGCTGGATCATAATAATGTCCGCTTCTTCGTGTTTTGTTGTTAGATCATTTCTAACAGTCACACTTACTCTTTGTATCTGAAGTAGTATTGGATCTTGCCCAGTAACAGTCAAACAATTCTCAAAATAAATATTGGTTACATATTTAACAATATAGTTATACAAAAGTTGTATAAACTGCTTTTTGTTATCATTATTGGATAAAGTTGCGCTTTGTGGAGGTAATGGTCTTTTTCTGTAAGAATGAACTTTCTTGATGCTTGTTTTCCACGAAAAATCCTTGTTGATGACTTGATAGTAAAGTAATGGTATCGAGCAAATACCAAATTCACATGGGCATCTTGTAGCTTATCAACAACTCTGACTAGAAAGTTATTCATAAAGTCATTAACTGTTCCTCCGGCAGGACAGTGCAACACCCATAATAAAGCACAACCATCAATGAAAATTAGTGAAGGTGTACTACTTGTGCTTACTGACTGTGACACAGCCATAGTATTCATCAAAACAGACTTGTTAACAGCCTCTCGGATGCTTCCGTCATCTTTAAATATAGATGGTGGCACAGGTGCAAGTTTGTGTTTTATAAAATCAAGTATTTTTATATTCCTGTTTGCTTGAAGGGTCATAACTCTAGAGTATAAGAGTGTAGTGTCCATCAGTTTTAAAATGTTATGTTTTCTACTTTCTTTCCTCTTAGACATGTTCACTACAGATTTGTGGAGTGTATCATGGAACCCATCGGGAAGACTTTCTTGAAACTTGCGCACTACAGTTGTTCCAATACCATATGCCTTGTCAACATTAGCATCCTTAGATGCTATTTTTCCAGACGCACCGTTTACAAATTCTTCTGGGTGCTCTGGTGGATTCAAGGGATGGATGCATAGCTCAAGTTTTTTCTTAGTTGTTCTCTGCCTGTGACATCACGACTTATTCTTCCTTTACTTTCTTATTTATGAAATCTCACTTTTTCAGGTCACTTATATTTCCCCAAGTCACATAGTTCGTTTTATAGCTGACTGGTTACATGCATACTTAAGGCCCAACGTTTCACTACAGCATTACTCAGTGTCAAACCAGTCAAAGCCGTCCCACGTTCACCGTGTCCATATCCCATAAAACTACTTTCAATCATCATATCAGACCATATTCCATTCCAAATGCCATTCTCGTGTCGCATAACATACTCTCCTTCCAAAAAATAGTATAGGCACTTTGGTGGCATCTTTTCCATGAACATAAGATACGCAGAAGCATATCCTAAATAATTCCAGTGCCCAGCAGCAGCAAAGTATGGCAACATTTGTTGTACACAAAAAATGTGACGACACTAATCTGCTTCCCTTTCTAATCTCACAAAATTCATCACTATCAGGACAGGCTAAATAAGACAGTAAACCCACAATTTAGTGGTTCGGCACGACACTAATCTGCTTCCCTTTCTACTGTCACAAAATTCATCACTATCAGGACTGGCTAAATGAGACAGTAAACCCACAATTTAGTGGTTCGGCTCTGAGTACACTTTTCTTCTAATTTCTCAATCATTGTGTCAAAACTGGTGACGTCACTCTCTTCTAGTAATGAACGCAGCACCTCTTCTACCAGTAGTCTTAAAGCTCGCATATTCTGAGGTAATTTTTACCACTTAACATTTTTAAAAGTCCACTAAAAGCAATAATTTCCACTGCACCACTGCCAGCCATGAGTGTTCACTAACACCCAATAAAATACATTAGCTTACCCATACCACCAAGGCTAGGGACAAAGTTGGAGAATTCTTCAGGATTGTGCCATGTAATATCAACGACTATTTTGTAAATATGCTTGATCTGCTGTAAATACAACAAACGGCTGTCCACATTCTTCAGTTAGTCGTTTAGCTTCTAACATTGTTGTCAAAACCATGTCATGATTAGTTGGAAGTAAATCACTCAATGGTATATACATTATGTGTGTAGCATTTATCACATCACGACCTGATTGTCATGCTATCTATGTGTTGAAACCATAGTACAGAGGTCCACTATCACGGTAAATAACAGATTTTAGAAATTGAAATTCACTGTCACGTGCACTCAACTTTGATACTTTCTGGCACACTTCTAGAGCAAAAACTTTCAATGAGCGAATAATACACACTCGATACACTGCAGGCATGGGCATTTTGTTGGGCCTCTTTTATCTTGTTATTATGATATCTGACTCTGGATTAAGAGTTGCTTCATTTTTAGTTAGTCTGGGAATCGAGATTTTTTCTTGCTCCTCATATAAAATGTTTGTACATTTTGTGAGGATCATTCCCATTGAATGAGTTTGTTGTAGTCCATTTTCAGAGCATATATTCACATCAAAGTTGTCACCAACTATTTGGACTAATCAGTCAGCATTTGTGATAACCTTCAATGTATAATATTCGCTGCATGCTTTTGCCACAGATGCTTGAACACGTTTATATTCATCGTACGTAGTAGTAATCATTAAAAGGGCTGAGTTCTTAAATTATAGACTTTTTCTTCAGTGAGTTAGAGAAGGCAGCTTGGAGTTGAACAGGCACATTTTTTAGACAACTTGAAACTACCAATTGAAACTATTGCCAGTTCAGGTATTTTAAGTTCATTCAGAAAATCTAAAAGTGTTTGACTACACTCACGCTTTATAGAGTAACGTTGATTTTAACAATGTGTTTGGATCGGTCCACGTCAATACTGGCAGTTTCCCTTCGTATACATGCTCTGACGTGACATCTTCATCGTTTTCTGTACTGATAAGTTTCGTGGTGCAATATTTTCTGAACAAAATTAAACTCGCTATTCCAGGGGATGAGAGAAATAAAATAAACTTAGTTTCCGAAATAGTCTTGCAATTTTTGCACAAATGTCCTTCGTGATAGAGTACTTCCCCCAAAAGATAAATAGAAAGAGTGTCGATCAACACTGTTACAGGTTTGGTTACTGTTTTCATTAATTTCTTTTATAACTTCTTTGAAAGCAGCATCTTTCTCTTTAATATCAACACTGAGTGCCTTATTTTTCTGCACTAATATTACAGTTGCTTTTAAATAATTTATGGTATTTCCAGTGATACCTAGCGTCTGCACCATGCAAATCACTTGTGGCTCCTAAAATCTTTAATTTTAGCTCTTCAGCCCATTTGTCTTGCCTTTTATTGCATACATCTATTATTACATTTTTAATTTCTATTGTTCTCACTATAAAATAATGATTGTATCTAATAGGGTATTTTGGGTCAGGGGCGGTGAGCTCTTCTCCAAAGAATAAACAGGCCCGATCAAAATAAAAATAATCTGTTCCCGTCGTAACAGTCGTTTAGCTTGTTGCACATTGTCTTCTTTATTGAGGCGCGATCATTTAAGAACTCGATTTATGTGAGTTTTGGATGTATAGGTTGAGACACATGATCGGTGGCAATGTAACATCCAATTAGGTTCGGCTCTAAAACGTGGGTTCAAAGTCTCAGAAATGTTGTCTCCTCGCTGTTTACTTGCAGCTATTATGTATTCGATTCTTTTGGCACATACTGTTACTGTCTTGTCTCTTTTTTCACACTTAAAAAATCACTCCTCTTCAGTAGAGTTTGGCATTTAAATTACATATATTTGACCATATATTCATTACTGTACTGTATTTGTTCAACCTAAAACAGAAAAAAAACCATAATTATAGCTATTATTTCTACATAATACCTTCCCTGTTCATTTTATGTAAAAAGTAACTTTATTTTATTACTCCTCGACCCAAAAAAAATTAGAAAATGATGTCACACGTTAACATTACTTCCAAAAACAAATTCTAGTTCTATGGCAGCCATATTGGACGCCATCTTGAATTACTTAAATTGTCTGTTCGTGTGTTGAGTATTAGCTGATGAACCAAGTGGTTTTTTATTTGCTTACATTTTTCCAACTATTACATTATGTATTGAGTAGAAACTCTGGTCCATCGATTTATTTATTCTTTTATTTTCATTTAATAAACATTATTTTGTGCCACCATTATAACATACGTTTGAATTGATATACTTTTTTTATTATCGTGTAACTTTTTAGAGTTTTCTTTTTCAATTTGTGTATTGTTTTCGTGTGTTTAAACTTAAGATATTTTATGGTATTTCAATTGAGTATTTATTCTGTATAATTTTATGAGTGACTTTCAACGTTTAGGAACCTAGTCTGAGGCCCAAAATAACGAGAAACCACATAATTTCAAGACTTAGTAAACAAGGATTCAGAACGATCTGAAGATCTGGATAAATATCTTCATCTACCAGAGCCACATCCAGCACCAGAACCTGTTCATACTCTAGCACGAGTAAATGTAATTTCTGTCCAAAGAATAAAGCCGCTAGACCACGGCTAGATGTGCAACCTGCATAGTTCCTATCTGAAGGGAACACGCGACTACATCTGCTGTCAGTGCACTGGTCAAGGTCAAGTTAACTATGAAGATACAGAATAAATGAATGATTGAACGAGTGTATGAAGAAAAACACTATAATGCACTTTATCAGAAAACATGTTATTTTAGATTATAAAATATTATTTTGATATTATATCTAATTTGTTTGAAAAGATCAGAAAAATAAGTTATGTTAAAGACAATCCAACCCAATAATATGTAATTTTTTTGAATAAAATATGTAGCTTTATTATTATAATTATTATTAGAAAGTCTTTTGATAGATTTACAATAAAATAGTAACTTTTCTTGTTGTTATAGAGGTTTTTGTTATTGTATTTGTACATAAAAATTTGTAGCTTTATTATTATAATTATTATTAGAAAGTCTTTTGATAGATTTACAATAAAATAGTAACTTTTCTCGTTGTTATAGATGTTTTTGTTATTGTATTTGTACATAAAAAATTTAAAAAATGTTTATGGTCTAATAAATAAAATATTTCAATGATTTCAGTGAAAATAAAGTATAAAAAACTTAAAATATTATAATGAATAAAAAATAAATTGAAAAAACATGACAATCTTGTAGCATGCCAATCAGGCAGATTGGACAGCTATAATTGAATATCAATATTTTGGTAATTTACGACAATAGAAGAAGTAATATTAACATATTTAAAAGTAATCTACCTCAAAGTTTATTTTCCCTGACTAGATGGAGTCAGATACAATCACATGTCTCCCTAAACTGAAACACGTGGTTGTTCGAAAGATAGTGCCTTTTGATAAATACTGTAGCGGATATCAAAGAAGAGGAATAACATTATCATATTTATGAATAAAATGGTTTAATGCATACCCGTTGCCATTGGATGATGTCGGATAGATTTATAGATTCGCATAGATTTGCCATGCTACCTAAAAGAAAATATTGTAAGGGACGTCTATATCGCAAGTTCTCATAAAAATAATAGCTGAGCCTAAAGAATATAATTAAAACGGATATATTTAAATAGAAGATGCTTCGGTAGCTACTCACCATTTCAAGATGTTCTTGGATTTGTTCGCCACGTGTTAGAAAAGAAAATTATTCAATGATGGCAGCCTCACTTCAGCCACACGTGCTTTCATTATAACACCTGATGAAGAAAGAAGTGTAGAATGAACTTGACCTAGTGACCCGCTTGCCCTTCAGAGAAGACTAGCGGCCTTCCAAGGAACCATGTTTTCCTCCCTCCCCGCAAGATGTTCTCCCTCCTTTGTTTCCCTTTCACCTTGCTTTCATCCGTCTCTCTCTCTATGATTCTGAGTTTATCACCTATTTTGTTTT
This sequence comes from Timema poppense, assembly GCA_902141375.1. Lineage (NCBI taxonomy): Eukaryota > Metazoa > Arthropoda > Insecta > Phasmatodea > Timematidae > Timema > Timema poppense. The sequence goes on from CABFOV010009759.1 coordinate 9,219, forward strand.
GTTCCGTTCAAGTCAGACTTGAGGGTATATAAAGGGCTGCTTCTCAGTTTCACGATATAGCAAACTACTACAACCAAGCGTCGAAAAAGGATCCTCTACAACTTTACTCAACGAAGTAATCGGTGACATTGGAGTCTCGGGCGTCGGATCCACCGCCGCGCCGGCCAGGAGGATATACAGTCAACTCTCGATTCTACGACCTTTCAGGGTTCCCTGGAAAAGGGTCGTTATTTCGAAGGGGTCGTTATTTGAATTTTAACAAATTTTGTTCCGCCCCTGACCTTCATACGAAAAAATTTCATTTTTTAGACAACACGTGAAAAAGTAAATAAAATAAAACCTACCTATTTCTTGAAGAAGTCCATTATGGAGGCCTGCTTCTTCTTAGCGCCAGTTTTCTCGACAAAGTCTTTCAAATTATAGAACTGGGACCACTGATCTTCACTAGCTCCCTGGCGCTTAAGTGCTCTTGAGTAGACGTCCCCAGCTCTCAGAACATCTTTCATCGTGGGGATGTGTTCAGGCTCTTCTTCCATTTCTTCCTCCCCCTCTTCATCGCTGGACTCCTGCTGCTCCCTGAATATATCGGCGTCGTCGAGGGTGCCCCAAACTGTGATCATCGTCTGCTGCTATGTACTCCTCATACGTGCAGTCTGGGGCTAATCTCTGCCACGTTTCTTCATCGCACGGTCGAGTGAAAGTCAGGGGGGGGGGAGGCAAACGAAGGTGCTGTTGATGGGCTAGGTCACGGTTTCATGCAGGGGCCTACCTGCAGTTCTGTGGAGGGGCCTGGCTGGGAATTGGCGTCCACTGGTGGTAATTCACCCCCTCTTTCCGAAAATATCTCTCATAATACATTTATGTATACCTTGACCAAGGATTGGCGAAACTTTTACGATCAGTGCGCCACTCAAAGGACTTACTGAATTGGGGACTAGTCTATTGTGTCGCCCATTATTTACGTTTTTTAATGAGTTTAAATCCAAAACTTGTTTTAATCTTCACGTCTTACATTGTTCAAACTATACATATATTTAATAATTGCTTTAATGCGGTAGGGATGAGGAAGAAAACAATTTAGAGAGATTCTACCCGCATTTGCTTGGAAGTAGAGTGTGGAAGATCTTTAGGAAAAACCACCCTCAGTAGACCCATCAAGGATCCGAACTCCGATCTCCACATTTTCATCAGCATACTAGCCTAGTATTAGTTTGACATGTTTCCTTTTTTATGGTCATATATTATATGTTCGGTTCAAACCATTTTGTCTTCAACACCACAAAAGATGCACTTAAGTACCTACGAGCCAAAACGATTTCTAACCACCAACCTCGAAAAATACTGTGTATCATGACATGAATGTCGAAAGGTTAATGACTTCAGAAAATTATACCACGCCGTACGGCTGTTGCCCGACTAAGAATATTCAAATTGACAGAAGCGTCAATATAGGTCATCTTAGAAAGAGCTGATTTATTGTTTGAGTACCGAGTCACTGTCGTGACTCTTAACCTCGTGAATGAAATTATTTACTTGATGTAGTGATACCAATTACATGATGCTTTAAAGAATTACATGTTATACATTAAATAGCCCTATGAGGTGAAATTGGTGATCGTGAGTGATTATGCTGGGTCTCGGGTATGGGGAGGATTTTCTTTTCTTGGGATAAGGAAGGTTTGCTTAAGGTATGATGGTGAACTGTGGGTGATTTGTGAAAGTCGCTTTCCGGGAAATGGGTCGGTAGGATTATTGACTGTTCTTGGAATTTGGTTTGAAGTGGATGTATACATTTCCATTACCCATCTGGGGCCGACAGCGGTGCCATTATTATTCTCTGACTCGTAGAAAATCTAATCGGCTATCCCAGTGGAGTCCGGCGGTGACAAAGGTAATAAAATATCGAAGGGTCGTAGGATTTTCTTTTATTAGGATCAGGTCTGAATAGGATACATTCCCATTAACCATCTGGGGTCGACCCCGGCGCCAGTATTTTCCTCTGACTAGTAGAAAACCTAATCGGTTATCCCAGTGGCGCCCGGCCGTGACTAAGGTAGTAATGGCATGAAATGAGCGACTTGTGAAGGTCGGTTCTGAGGTTGGAGATAGGATGGGATAGGTGTGGCGGTGGGTTGTCGGGGTTTCCGCTGTCCTTCTGGCTTAGTCGATTGTCAGTTTGGTTAGTTTTTATTCTACATAATAATTAATAATAGTTATTTTCTTTTGTATATATATGTATATATATTATTATTATATTAGAGATTTAGTTAGAATAATGCTCGTCTACGCCAGCCATGGTCTCTTGTAGCGTCTATGCTCAGCAGGGTCGTAGCGTCCTACGTTTCGAACTATGTCGTTTGTGTGCGTGTCTGCCTGTTCGTAGAGTTTTTTTTAATTCCTTTCCTTGTATATTTCTTGCAGCTGTCTGCACTTTGTTATTTCATGTAGGTCTGCTGTTCTAGTGCGTCAGGGTGCTCCAGTGATCGTTATGAGTATCTTGTTTTGTGTAGCTTGTAATTTATTCATGAGATGTTTGGCTCCATAGCTCCATGCTGCGCAGATATACAATATAATCGGTTGTATCATTGATTTATATAACATAGTTTTTGTGTGGATATTTAGTTCTCTTCTTTTGAATAGAGCGTACAGTTGAACATATCTTCCAGTGGCTTTTTGGTTCGTGTCCTTAATGTGGCTACTTCAGGTAAGCTTCGAGTCTATTGTAGTGCCCAAATATTTTGTTTCTCTTTTTACCGGTATTTCTGTGTCTAATAGAGTGAGTGGAGCGGGAAGTGTTTTGCGTCCTCGGCTTATAATCAGTGCTGATGATTTTATAGGATTGACTTTAATCCGCCAAATTGTAAGCCAATCTGGTAGGTTTACCAAGTATCTTTGCATTGTTAAACAGGCGAAACTTGTGTTTTTGTAGGTGATGTAAGCCATGGTGTCGTCGGCAAGGAGTCTTACATTTATTTGCGGATGAATCGGGGTGTCTGAGATATATATGCTATAAAGGTGCGGTGTTAGTGCAGATCTCTGGGGCACCCCTGCCCTTATGTCATGTACTGGTGATTTTGCTCCGTCCATGACTACTTGGAATTTCCCTCGAGCGAGGAAACTGGCGATGATATGGATGATCCATTGTGGGTAGTTGAAGTTAATTAGCTTTTGAATTAGTCCTATGTGCCAAACTTTGTCAAATGCTTTTTCTACGTCTAGGAATATTGCAAATGTGGTTTTTTTTTTCTGAAAAGCCTTTTGTAGCGTCCTCATTTAGATTTAGTAATGGGTGGATGGTCGAGTGATTCTTCCTGAATCCGAATTGCAATTTCGGAATGATTTAATTTTCTTCGCTAAATTTATTTATCCTTTTTAAGATTAGTTTCTCGAAAAGCTTACTCAAAGTCGTGAGGAGACTGATCGGCCTTCTGTTTTGAGGGAACATAGGGTCATTTCCTGGTTTAGGTAGCGTTATTACTCTCGCCAGTTTCCATACGTCTGGGAAGTGACATAGTGAAAGTAGAGCGTTGAATATTGTCAGTAGTGCCCTTGGTGGTCTTTTCTGTAGTGTTTCGTTTGTTAGTCTGTCGTGGCCTGGCGATTTCCTTAGTGGGAAGTGTTTGATTCTGTATTTTAATTCGTCGAGTGTTATTGGGTCTACCTGTGACACAATTGGTCTAAATAGGTATTCCCTTACTGTTCTCTGTGCGTCCCTGACGAGTTCTGCGTCCCTTGGGTTTAGGTTTGGAGTGAATTGTTTCTCTAGTGTCACGGCTATGGCTCCCGCTTTCTCTGAGCTTGTATAGGCCATACCGTGTTCCCCGTGTATAGCCGGTACCGACTGTTTTTTGTTGGATGATTTCAGTTGTTTTGTGACTTTACAGATTTTTCTGGGGTCCATAGGGGCGTCTGTGATGTATGTGTTCCAGTTGTTGCTTTTGATAGTCTTTACTCTACGTCTCACTTGTTCTGTGGGTCTATTGTAGGATGTTCTGGGCTGCGGTGTTCTGTATGTTTTCCATTCTCTCCTTGCCTCTCTTTTCTGAGCTAAAAGAAAGTCAAGGTCCGGGTGTTGGCGTTTCAAGTCATGAGTTTCCTGTTCGATTACGGTGTTGGTTCTGTATACCTACTGTACTGTGTTTGTAAAGAGCTGGAGTGTACTGTCTGCCCCATCGGTGGTCGTGATGTTAATATCGACAGGTAGTCAGGTAGTGTTTCATTTAGTGCCCTTTCGAACCCTTGCCAGTCACTTGTAGTCTTTAGTTTTTTTCAGCCCCTTTATCTCTAGCTCGGTGTTCGTTGTGATCTCACACAATATAGGGTTGTGATCCGAGTCGAGTTCTTTTAGAACAGAGAGCTCTTCTGATGTCACGCCTATATTGCTTAAGACTACATCTATCACGTCTGGTCTCTGTAGTGAGTTTGAGGGGTAAAATGTTGGTTCGCCAGGCCCGACTACTGTGTAGCCCTTGATATCTGCATGGTCGTTTAGTGCGCGTCCGCTCGTGTTGGTTAGTCAGTTATTCCAATTTGGGTGTTTACTATTCATGTCCCCTGCTAAGAATATTTTGTTGAAGTTCGTGAGTTCGTCTAGGTCCTATTATTATTAGCACCGCGTCTTACTACCCGTTCGGGTTATACGCACTTACGCTAATGTGTAATGGTAGGGTGATTGTGAGATGAAATGGAGGACCTACAGTTTAACGTGGAATCCGAACCACGGTGGAGGCCTGGCATTCCCCACATTCACAAGATGTCTTGTCAGAGGTGAAGGAANCCACATTCACAAGATGTCTTGTCAGAGGTGAAGGAAGGGTTTGGTAATCAGATAAATCTGTGCTGGGACCTGGGATTGAACCTCGGCCGCCAGTACACTAGGTCCTGTTGCAGTAGAGTTTTATTCGGTGGTTTATATATAGCCACGAACAAGACATATCCACTCTTTGTATCTACTTTGACTGCTGTCGATTCTATGTTTTTTAAGGCTTGAAAATGATGTTGATAGTGGGGAATATTATCTTTGATGAATACTGCGGTTCCCCCTCCCTTTCCGTTGCGTCTATCGCTTCTGTAGAGTTCGTAACCGAGAAAGTTAAGTCTCTTATTTGAATTTAGATGTGTTTCGTTAATTAGCCTTATATGTATTCCATATGTTTTAAAAAGTTCTTCTAATTCCTGAGCCTGCGTAAGTATCCCATTCGCGTTCCATATAAAAACGCGTAGAATGTCCTTGGTCCACGTCTTGTTTTTTTAGTCATTCTGGTTTAAAAAGTAGTCAGTCACTCCCTCTATCATAATGAACATCTTCTCTGTTGCGTCTGTTGCTTGTCTGAGTCTGTTTGAGGTAGGGTTTGAAGTGTGTTATGATTTTCATGATGTTTAGTTCTTTGAGAAACATAATAAGGTATTTTATGTCGGAACCGGATGAATAGTTTTCTTGTTGTGAGGGGCCGTGGGTCTGTTTCACCTGGACTGCCTGGGCGTAGGATTGGTGTATCCTGGACGCCTCAGGTACTGGGGGGTTTGAAACGGGTCTCTGCCGCATTGGAGGATAGCTCTGTGTGTTAGAGGGTGGGGGCATGGTCCGGGTCACGGGTCTGTTCTGTGTATTTGTCTTGGGTACTTGTGCCATCTTCTTTTTCTCTAGCAAGTTTAGGCACACTGGGCACTTACTGTAATTTTCCGTGTGGCTTCCCATACAGTTAACGCACCGGGCAGGAGTGGTGGTGTCTTTTTTTGGGCAGTCTTTAGTGATGTGCTGTTTTAAGCACTTGACGCACCGGGGATTGTCCTGGCAGTTATTTATAGTGTGCCCGTATCTTTGGCACTTGTGGCACTGTACGACTGTGTTGAGTGGTGGAATGTAGGGTTCGATTTTAACTCTGGTATGATTGATTGATTTAACCTGGTAGATACTGTTGGTGTCTGTGCTCTTTGCTAGAGTCACTTGTAAACTGGGGAGAAGTGTAACTGTCTGGGTCGTGTTGTCCGCAGTCGATTTCCTAGAGAATTGCCTCACGTCAGTCACGAGGAATCCCATGTATTTGAGTTCTGTCTCTAGGTCACCGGTAGCCATGTTGGGCGGGAGTCCCTTGATGACAACTTTGACCGGTTTGTCCCTGTACGTGTGAAATTCCTGTTTGAGGTCCTTCAGCAACTGTTGGATTAGGACGTAGTCCTGCTTGTTTGCCGTGTGGACTTTTAGTCCGTTTGTGATGTACGTGATCTTAATGTCCTCTCATATCTCTTTAGCTACCTTGGTGATGTGACTGTAATTCTGGGTACCTAGCGTAACTAATGGGGGTATCGTATCTTGGATGTTGCTTGCGGCTGGTCGTCAGTGTTCTGTTTCTGGTTGTCTGGTGTGGGGGTAATGTTGTCAGCCCTTTTCAGGGCGTAGAACTTGTTCGTCACTGCTGTTATTGTCTTTTTTGTTTGGGGTTGGAATTTTCTTTTTCGTCCTAGTTTGTCAGGCATCGTGAATGTCCCCTGTCCGTCAGTGTCAGCTTCCATGTCTGAGACGTCGGTCGATGTGTATGACATGTCGGTCGATGTGTATGACATGTCGGTCGATGTGTATGACATGTCGGTGTTGTTTAGTCTAGAGCGGTCGGGGGCGGCCATTTAGCTCAGCCCTGAAAAGGGGAGGCTAGTGGCCAAGTGTGGAACGGCTAAGATACCCTCCTCTCTGCAGTGTGGGAGGGCTTGTAGTGTTGAGTGGTGTCCCGGAAGACGGTCTCCGACTGCGAAGTATTGCTTTGCAGCCGGTCACGATTTACGGCCTACTGTGGCTTCGTTGGCACCGTTAGGTTTCAACCACAGGAACTACCACCGTAACGTCCGTCCCGAGTTTAGTTAAGAGTAATTGATTAGGTTTTCCCAGCGGGCGTAAGACAGCCGTTTAACAATCTGCTCCACGCGTTGATAAACGCGTTGAGAGCCGACAAACGATTGAGTCTACCCAGTGGATGTAAGACACAAGTCTGACAATTTGCTCGAGAGTGGTTGCGTTCAAAATTATACCACGCTGGGAAAAGTCTTATACAATGTTTAATTTCTTTCATGTCGGCGTACCAACCAAATCATGTTCGCTTGCCGCTGGGTGCCACGTATGCCATAGATTTGTCATCTCTGGCCTATACTGACATCACGATTCACAACCCCTCACAGGTTAAACCATCACACTCATACAACAATAGCGTAATTAGTACAAGTAGGAATAATCGAACTGGTAGTGAAATTTGGGAAAGTAATAAAAACATATCTCTTTTGGTGGTTTTTATATAAGCCGGGTGTCAAGAGTATATTTACGATTTTTAAGGCTTGACGTTACTATATAATTATTTAACTAACACTAATATTTATTACATTAGAAACAACCAACAAACCACTAGTATTATAATAAATAATCCTTTCTCCAAAACCACATACTGACACAACATAAAATCTTTCACTACAATCAACACTGTAGGGCCTACTTACTAACAAGTAATGTGGTACTTTTCAAATTTTGTAAATGGTTTCACAATATTTATAGTTACAAAATAGTACTTTGTGAAAGTACGGTATGTGTGTTGAAAGAGATAATGGGGGAAATCCAGGTGTTCAGCCTACATACGCTGCCGACTTCATTTCTGACTATTGTTGTCCTTTTATCCAAGCTACTCTTTACGCTTGCTGATTCATAAAGTAAGATCTTACAATCGAGAACAAAAATGTTTGACTACTTTTCTCATACCCCAAAACTCGAATCGTTTAGGTTTTTGTAAATATGTAATAGTTAGGTCCAGTTTTCTTCATTAATTTTCTATCAAGAAAAATTTCAAATGTTATGTATTTTTGTGTGTTTTAATATCGATTTGAACATCTTCCATTACACAACACTAATTTTATATCCCAATGCTTTTTACTTGATTCGTTGGATTGAAATTAACATAGCAATTGTTATCCCGTTAAGTATGAATATAATATTATAGATATTACTGAGCATATCTTTAGTATATTATTAAGGTGTTGTTAATGTTGTTAACTAAATACCTAGTCTTATTAATAAATTCACCATGCATTGAGTGGTTTTATCCAACATATTTAACTACATTTTTTTAATCAGCTATCTTATATAGGTATTAATAATATCTATAAAAAGTGGCAGCTAAAGATCGAATTTTATGGCGTATGAATACATCAAAGTAGATCTACTAACTTTTCTAACTGCCTTTGCTATGAAAATTGGACTTTAATAAATACACTATTATAAATTTTACATCGCACTTCGCTAGACAATAAAAATATATATCTATCTATCAATTTTAATTCAATATTTCGAAATACTGTGTTAACTTTTCAGTCCAATAGCGTTACGTCATTGTCTTTGTAATTATTCGGATCTGTGTTTGAAATTATCGAGCGGGCTGAAAAGCTCCACATCCACAATAAACTAACAGTTTTTATCCAACATTGGAAAAATTAATAAAACTAACAGTATAGTATAGTTTCAAAAATAATCATAGATAGCGCAAGAAAGCAGAATTGGTTATAAATTACATAATAGATACCGCCACAGATCAAATAATAATTCTACCAAAGAAAATATAACCAAATATGAGTGTATTAATGAATAAATGATTGAATAATATATATTTAATAAGCATAATTAATGTAAATTATCGTAATTGAGACAATTGTTTTAATCTGCAGTGTGGTTATTTTGGGTACTTTAAGAAAATGATATTTAAAACAGATTTTTCCATGCAAATAGTTCTTTAAAATAGCCAAGTTTAAGGTGCCACAGTTTCTATATTTAAAATTGCGGCACGAGCACACTTGGTGGTGTAGGCAGTTCTAGGTACCTACAACAACCCTACATAGTCGTGGAACCTGGATCCTCTGGAAATTTTGACATATTTTACTTTGAGCTTATATCAGACATGCAACTAATACTCTATAATAACCAAGTTTAAGGTGCCATAGTTTCTATATTTGAAATTGCGGCACGAGCACACTTGGTGGTGTAGGTAGTACCAGGTACCTAAACCAACCCTACATAGTCGTGGAACCTGGATCCTCTGGAAATTTTGAGATATTTTACTTTGAACTTATATCAGACATGCAGAAAG